>LPNX010029201.1:53263-111759 GCA_001517045.1 Pseudotsuga menziesii | reverse complement strand
AAACACTTCTATTCTTTAATCTCTCCACAAAACACTTTGTGGAGAGCTAACTAGAAAAATACAACAAATGCAAGCAAAATAAATACAAGGTTACCTCAAGAAATGAAGATCATGAAAAGTTGCAGCATAGTATTCCTCCAAAGAATTTTTATTAAAATAGCCCAGCTTGGACAAAACTTCAATACAAGGTAGCAAGAATATGAGAGTGAGAAGAAGAGTTTTCCGGCAGCATAACAATAGCATAAGAGATGGTTTAATGAGGGAGTAAGACCCTCATTAAATAGATGAGATAATCCCCAACTCCTTAATGATAAATGGTTGAGATTAGATCTAGATCTAGGTTAAATCCACACCACTAGATCTAGGTATTTGGCTTTCTATTTTTCTCCATTAATCCACACCCTTGGATTAATTTTAAATCAATGGCTTAAAATCTTAATCCAAGTCTTAACCATATTAACCTTTAGATCTAGGTTTTAGACTAAATATTCACCATTAGATTAGCTTTTATGTAAATGGAAAAATCATGGGCCCCTTTGATTCAAATTTTAATTTTTTAATTTTTAAACTTTATTTTATCTTTTACTTTTTGTTTTTATCTTTTTTATTTTTAAATCTTTTAATCTTTTATTTTCAAGTTTATATTTTTTATCTTCTATCTTTTATTTTATCTCTCATTTTTAATTTTTAACTTTTACTTTTTATCTTTTTACTTTTAAATATTTTAATCTTTTAAATCTTTTAATCTTTTACTTTTACTTTTTATCTTTTTACTTTTAAATCTTTTAATACTTTATTTTTTTATTTTTATCTTTTTACTTTTATTTTTTATTTTTTATTTTTTTTATTTTTTAACTTTTTTTAATTTTTAATTTTTGATTTTTGATTTTTTTTATTTTTTAACTTTTTTTTTTAATTTTTGATTTTTGATTTTTGATTTGTATCTTTTTATTATTTATTTATTTATTTTTATCTTTTATCTTTTTAATTTTATCTTTTTAATTTTTAATTTTTATCTTTTTATTAAGACAAGAGGGGCACCCCACTTAGGAGATCTTCAGACATTTACTTGGATCACCTCTTAACTAGGCTTTGACTTTAGCCACTTACATCCAAGATAAATTTTTAACCTTAGACTTAGGCTAAATACACATTTCACCTTAGATTTAATTTTTCAAATTAATATTTTTAAATTTTTCCAATTTGACTTGGGAAAAATTAAAAAATAACTTGAAAAATTAATATCTAGGCCATGGGGGGGTAAAAAACATTGGAATAAGTTTTCCTAGGCTTAGGAATCCCCAAACCATCTTACCATGGCATTTCTTGATTTTTTACTTCAAAATAAAAAAAATGTGAATTTTGACTTAGGGAAATTAATTAAATTCCCTAGGAAAAATAGACCTTGCTTAGACAAAAGATGGTCTATCTCCTCAACCACTCATCAGAATGACATGGGACTCGAAGCAGTGGCTTAGGGGGTTTCATAGCAATTATCTTTGCATTCATAGCCCCTATTACAAAATGCCATGCTTGAGCAATTACATTGTTATATCAAAATTGAGTTAATTAATCACCAAGGGGTGAAATTAATTAACTAGGAAAAAATTAATAAATTACAACAACACACCGAAACTCCGCAAGACTATAGACAAATGCCTAGCATGGTCATGAATCACACTTTGACGCCTTAGCCACCTCATGGAATTGACTGGTAGAACGCCCGTCACCACTTTGGAGGATTTTGAGTGAAAACCAAACCGATTAAACTCGTTTACACAACAAGGTCAATTGGAAAGGGAAAAACACTCGATGAGGGGACTTCCCTAACAACCCGCTCCATGGTGTGGCATCCATATCATATGACCCACACTAGCACATAAAACTACATTAATTTTCCCACGCAGGGGAGCGAACATTTCGTTTTACAAAGGGGCAATTGCCCTGCAGAAGTGAAAAATCCTCAGATTTTTCTAAGGTACAATTATGTACATCCCCATGTACATGGAGTTGCCACCTAGTCAAAATAGGTGGGCAACATCTGGCTCCGACTTGGGGACATGTGTTCGATCATCGGAGAGCACATGAGAACTCCAGAATCCTGCAACCACAAATTTCTCACCAATAACCAACATAAGTCCTTAAGCAAAAACCAATAAATAATCAATAATGAATAAATGAAATGACTACACAATGATCATACATATATGCATAAATAAAAAATGAAATAATACAAAATTGTTTAAAAGAATGTAAGGAAAAGGGTTAGAGATACGTTACAGAGAGTGTCCCTTAAGACACTAAGTATTTATCTTTTTGGAGAAAAACCTGATTTGTGGCTCGTCTGACCCTTTCCTGTTTTTTGTGACTTTGATAGTGCCTCACGTCCTTGAATATTTTCCAAAAATCAACACTACCACAAAATGGCTTATGCCACATTTTGTTAACTTCCTTAATGTTGATTCCATCCTTTATATTTTCCAGGAAGCTAACAACAATAACATGATCCTTTACACTATGTACACTGACCACATTCTGAAACAACACTGATTCATTCTGACCTACCTTAACTGACTTTGAAGCTGAAACAAACTGAAACTGAACTAGCACTTTATTGACTGGAGGAAGACTTTCTAAAGCCTTAGGTGGCTTATCTTTCTGGGCTGGTCTATCCACAATCTCTGTTATAGGAAATGGAAACTCTACATCATCTGTCCAACCCCCTAAATCATCACTTGAAAACTCATTAAATTTAGGGGTAAGGTTATGGTCACATATTTCTTCTACTTTGTCCATATGTCTATTCATGCAAACCATATCCTTATTATCTTTTACTGTTTTCAACAAATCATTATTAATGTCAAACACAACATCATGACCAACCCAATTAACCTGTTCCATTCTTCCTCTAACTGCTAACTTTTCCTTTACTATCTGATCATCGAACCAATTACTCATTTTCAAAGGCTCTGGAGGTCTTTCTTGTTCTTGATAAGGGGGTCCTTTAGGGATACCTTTTTGCCATCTATCATTTGGCTTACGATTAGTACTTTCATCTCTTTCCATGGCAACTATCTTATCATGCAATGTTGTCTGGTTTGCCTGCATGGCAGCTATCTGATTAGCATGATTCAATTCCATTTGCTTAATCAGTTGGGTGAGTTTATCTATGGAGTCACCTTGAGGTTCCTGGTTTTCAACTTTCTTAACTTTATCTGACTCTGGAGGACTATCCTTTGAAAACCCAAGAACATTTGATTTCCCTGAATCTTGCATATTCTTCTCTATTTTAATAGCTTTGTCTTGTGCCTCCCGAACATTTGTAGGCTCTTTATCCCTTAGCTGGTATCTCATTTCTCCTTCAAAAGCTTGAATGTAGAAAATTAAGATGGCCTTTTCAGGAAGCTTAATATCTTGGGGGAGACTCTTAACCAATTCATTAAATCTTCTGTTAAATCCTTCCACTGTTTCATTATTTTTTTTATGGCTAGAGTTCAAGGCAGTTAACAAGGAATGGTGATCCCTCTTATCTCCCCACTTATCATTAAAGGCTTCAATGATCCCCTTGAGGTCTTTAAACTTGTTATCATCATGTTCTATGAACCAATCAATGGCCTCTTCCTCTAAGGACAAAACAAAGAGTTTCATCTTCACATCCTCATGGTTGTGTGCCATACACCATCTTGCAATACATAAATTGAAATTTCTGATGTGGGCTTTAGCACTTGTAACATTGTCTCCTTGAAAAGAAGGCAACTTATCTATAGCTTTCTCTGGAACTTCATGAGGGTAACCAACAATATTAGAGAAATCACATGGTCCATAATAATTACTCATTGTTCAGGCGGGTTTACTTAGATAAACCACAAAGGCATATTAAAAATTTGCTTCTTCTCCAAGACTTGTAAAGATTCTACAGGGAGCAAGTTTGTTTAACTTCCTCTAAAAACCTTTTCAGGATCTAAGAGGGAGCTAAGCAAACCAAAGGGCTCCAGGTAGAATACCTTACTATATTTTTTTTTTGAAATGGAGTCGCCACTTGGAGAACAAGTAAACTTCTAATAAATAAATAAATAAATAAAATTTTAGAATTAAGGTTATAATTTTTTTTTTTTATTAACACTTAAAGAATTAAATTTTAGAATTAAAAAATTAGATCTAAAATTATTTAATTAATGTCAAGACCAAGGACACAAGACTTGTCCCCGGCTTAGAGGTGTGGATTGGTTGTTTTGGGCAAACAACAAATGGATATCAGAGACAGCCTCTTCTCCAAGACTTGGAAGGAGTCTACGGGGAGCAAGCCTATTCAACCTCCTCCTATATACCCTTTCAGGTTCGGCGAGGGAGTTGAGAAGACCACCTGAATGGTTCCGGGTAGAATACCTTACTATATTTGAAAGTGGAGTCGCCACTTGGAGAAAAAGATAACTCTAATATGGGTAAACAAATTATTAAAGTTAATTAACAAATTTTATTAACAGTTTTAAAGAATTAAAGAATTTAAAATAATAAATTAATTAATTAAGTCGGACCAAGGACAAATGACTTGTCCCCGGCAACGGCGCCAAAGATGTTGCCGCCTAATTCACACTTTAAGGTGCAGGAAAGTCACAACCTGCTATGTGTGTCCTTGGGGGCAAGTGAGAGCTGGGGACCACTGTCACCACAGTCCACCACTCCTCCGTTTAGGCAAGATCCCAACAGAGCCAAGGGGGGTAGTCCCTATGGAAAGACTATGTTCCAGGTTTATTAATTAATTGAAGATTAATTAAAGGGATCTTTTTATTAAGATTACGAAATTACAAGACCAGTGCCTATATTAAATGGAGTCAAAAGATAATAAATTACAACAGACCTTAATAAAAATGTACCCTTCACTCATTAAACATGGTAAGTTTCATCAAAATTGTAGAGTAGTTGGACCTTCACCATAGCTTAAGTAGTTGGAGCTTCCAATTTGATGCCTAACTCATCCAAAGCACCTACAGGACCCCCTACTGCTTCCAGAGGAAGAGTGGTGCTCCTTGCCTATAAAAGGGGTAGAGGAGATCGATGATTTCTACTATTTATCATTGTATCATGTAGTATCTAGATGCCTCATGAGTCATGATGATTAATTTCTTGAGAGACATTTATTTTGATCATTTGATGTGATTTTCTATCATTCCATCAAGAACATATTTCAATATTTTCAGTTTATAACTTTATAGTCGATATGTGATCATGATCCACCATTTGACATCTTATGCATCTTATATATTAGTTGTATTTTAATATTTATGTGGAAATGTGTTTATTTGATGTTGTTGTTGCTTTAGATGTTAAAAAAATTGAAAAACAATGTTTATTTTTGTATTTTTTAATGCAAAACGACATTTGCCGATATTTTCCGATATTTTCGCCGTTGCTGTCGATAAGTTTCATTCCAGACCCCCGACGATATATTCGCCGACACGATATATGTAACTTTGATATATATACATCAAAATATATTAAAATATGTATTATATAAAAAACGCTCCCAAAATGCTCCCAAAACATAATCTTTTGAAAATTTTGCTTTTCGCTCCCGCTCCCCACTCCCAACAACGTAGCTTTTACATTTGTGACATGGTACAGAAGGGAGCTATAAAGCTCCAATATGTGAGCACATATGAGCAGGTTGCAGATGTGTTGACTAAGCCTCTGTCTCGTGTGAAGTTTGAACACTTCCGAGACAAGCTTGGTGTTGTTCGTAAGGACTTCTCTCGAAAGGGGGGGTAGTTGAATGTTGATCACAGTAGGCAGCTTAGTTGGGATTGATCATCCTTAGACTTGATCCTGTAATTCCGAAAGTAATGATCGTCTTAAATGTTGATCTTGTTGATGTTAGGATTGATCATCCTTAGATTTGATCCCGTAATTCCGAAAGGAAGGATCGTCTTAAATGTTGATCTTGTTGATGTTGGGATCGATCATCCTTAGACTTGATCCCGTAATTCTGAAAGGAAGGATCGTTTTAAAAGTTGATCTTGTTGGACTTGGTCCCGTAATTCCGAAAGGAAGGATCATCCAAGATGCTGAAGTTAGGACTAATCATCCTTAGACTTGATCCTGTAATTCCGAAAGAAAGGATTGTCTTAAATGTTGATGTGGAAGGACTAATCATCCTTAGACTTGATCCCGTAATTCCGAAAGGGAGGATCATCTTAAATGCTGATGAGAATGGACTTGATCTCGTAATTTCGAAAGGAAGGATCGTTTAGAATGTTAGTAGTGGACTTGATTCCGTAATTCCGAAAGGAAGGATCGTCCTGTGTATGTATGTGTTTAGAATTGGTAGCTCCGTAAAGACTTGATCCCGTAATTCCGAAAGAAAGGATTGTCTCAGTACCTGTTGAGGCCTGGAAAATCGCAGGTAACAACAGTAGGGATTCTCCCCAATAAGCGTTCCCAATTAGCTCGTTTATTGTTTGGTATGGGGAATTCGTCCGGTTTGCGGTCCGGCTACCGTGAGTCAAGTAACGGTTAAAGCTTGTTTTACCGGTTGTGGCCCGGTCCACCGTGTATTATTTTTTAGTTTTATGTTTATGTATGATATGCAAGTGCCTAACTAAGTGCAGTTGATAGAGATAATGAAGACTGTCACAATGTGATGCGCAGGTTCTTACCTCTCGTCTTACCTCTTTCATTTCTAAATCATGAATAGGAAAAACAAATTATACTAGCGCTAATTAAAACTATCTAGCCTATCCCTAGGGAGCAATACTGTAATTAATAATGAGTAATGTATTGTATAACATGCATTTAGAATACTACAGATAGCTGTTCATATTTCAAATACATGAATATAAGTAGACAGATAACCAAAGAGATAGCTCATTGTCAATTAAAACATTCATTACTCAGATATGATGTGGAAATTTCACAAAAATAAACAAGAAAACATTCACAACATGAAATAATTCGTGAGTTGGAACGATCTCACAGTTCATAGAAACAAGCTGAAATAGAAGTAGTTCACATTCAACCAGTCTATGGCAAGCATTTCAAACTCCACACCACTTTCTCCAGCCGAAAATATAAACTCTTTATCATAAGATGAAATAGTTCTTCTTACAATAACATTGCACAAAGATAGTCTGAAAAAAGGTCCCTACTTACATCAAATTCGCCTATATTTATACATACAGGAAAACTCTTGAACTACCCTCTTTGCCTTTTGGGCTTCCCCTAACCTTTCCTTTACAAAATTTTGTCCTTTAGCGTAGGGACTCAAAAAAGATAAATACAATATATACAGAATTAATAAATAGTCCAACTAGGATGGCCCAACTTGCTCATTCATAAATCTCTTCCACTCATTTGCATATGTTGCTATGTTTTCAAAACTAGAAGATTCTAGAAATCTGATAGTAATCTCGTGCTTGGTAGCTTGAGATTTTATATTCACCATTCTGGCCGGGATCAGTCGAAGTTGGTCTTCCAATAAGTGATTGCTGACTGCTGCCTGCGCTATTGCAGTTTTGAGCACTTTCTCATCCAATCCCTTGACTAGTTGAATAGCCTGTTCATCCTTTTGCCATCGTTCCTGCAATTGCTTCAAAAACATTTCATGAGCAGGCAACTCTTCTAACTTCCTTTTAGCAGAGGTCTGACACTGATTATAAGTTAGGAGAACTTTCCTACAGAATTCTGTACAAACACCCTTTGTCCTCTTAACTGTCTTTACTAATTCTTCTGTTGCTTTACTTGCAAACTCAATCAGCTCATATTCCAGCTTTACTGTTTCTAGGTCCTTGATAGGTACACCTGCTGGAGGTTCCTTATTTGTTTCTAACCAAGTCATTTGTCCCTGTAGAGCTTCCAGGATGTCTTGTGTCCTTTCCAAAAAATAAGAAGTTGTATTTATAATTTCCTCCAGCCTTATTTCTACCTGCTGAACCTTTAACCTCTCTTCCGCCATCTGAAGCTGCATTTGATGAATCTTATTCCTTAGTGTAAGAGCGTGCTTCTTCAAAGGTTCAACATCTGCTTTCTGCTCCATAGCTGTCTTCAATGAGACTTCTGGTGAATTTTTCTGATTTTCCAAGGCTACTACCTGAGTCTCATATAGCTTAGCTTTCCCTTTCGCATTAGCCTTTTGCAATTCCAATTCTGTCACTTTATCTTCTAACTGTCCCTTTTCTTGATTCAAATCTTCAATTGACAATTTCAGACTATCTCTTTCTGCTTCCAAAGCCTGATGTCTCTTCTGGAGTTTCCCAAAATCTGCCTGGATGGCCTTAGACTCCTTTTCTACATTATTTGTGGATAACTCCAAAGCATCTTTATCTGATTGTAGAGTCTGGCACTCTGCCTTGGATACCTCAATTTCCCTAATCATATCTTCATATTTTCTCTTCAAATTCTGACTTTCGTTTCTCTCATTTTTTAAGGTCTCTTTCAACTATGTGACCTTCTTTTGGGATTGCTCTAGATCCGTCATTATTCTATCCACATTATCTTCAGTAGCTAGGGATAGGGCTACCCCAACCCTTGCCATTAATCACGGATCTTTGTTGGTACTGTGAACCATTGTTTTATCGGTTACCATCACTACTGTCTTACCTCCAGTGTTCACCTTTTTCTCTGTTCGTTTAACAATCCTCTTTTTTACCTTGTCATAGAAAATCGTGTTTAAATCTGGCACTTCATCCCCTTCAGTGGGAATAAAAGGAATCAACTCAATCCCAGATATTGACAATGGATTCCCTCTTGCTATACTACTAGATGGAACAACAGGTTCGAATGGATCAACATTAGATTGAGCCTGTCCTTGATCAGCAGGGTCTTGTTCTTCTCGTGTCTCTTCTCTCGATTCTTCAACTGCCTTTTTTGCTTGCTCTTTTTCCTTATTAGCATCTTCTAATCTTAATCCCTCACTTTCTTTCTGCCTTCTCTGTATTTCTTCTTCTTCTTTTCTTTTCTTTTCTTCTTCTATCTTCTTTGCCACCTCTTCAGCTGTCTTTCTCTTTTCTTCTTCTTCGGCTCGCAACTAGTCCTCTGCTTCCTGTGCTAACCTGTGAGCTTCTTCTTGCCTTTTCTTTACTTCTTCTTCTTCTTGCCTTTTAAGTTTCTCAGCAGCTTTGCCTTTCCCACCAACAGTTGTTATCTTTTGTTTGAACCTTCTCCTCAAAGCTGTCATGTTTTGAGCATTCCGGAAGACCTATTCATCTTTATCCCAAAAATCTGTATACTCAAAATGCACTCCAACTGCTGTGCAATAAGCAACAACTTTATCCTTAGAGTCATTTCTATGGAAACCCATTTCACCGAAGTGAAAATACTCTAGTTCCTTAACAAATTCTGCTGCAGTCTTTACCTTGGAAAATTTGTAAATCCTTATAAAAAGGGGACTGCAGGGTATACTGCCTTCTTCTGTTCAAATAGGAAATTTCCCACTCTGTCAATGTACAATTGTCTCACAGCCTCTTTATGGATCACATAGTCTGTAGCATACCTAGGTAGAAGGGAAGGAGCCCTTGAACCACCGTACATTCTTAAATACAAGTCGTCTTCTGTCAAATAATAGTTCCCGTTATTTTGCACAACTTTCAGAGCTTCCTCTGACATACAATTACATTCAACCAAGAAAATCAATGTATACAATGGCATAATGAAATTCTCACAAATCTCCTTGTAATGGCTATAATATTTGTGAGCCCAAAATAATTTATAGGCTGCATACACAGGGGCCCGGTCTTTATCCCATTGGCACTTCAATGCTGGGAATGGCCGAGTACATAAAATGCAATCAATCAATATTGAACTCATATAAAATTCTGTCTTCTTTTGGGACACTCCTCCCAATGCTGCACTTATACAAGCTGACAGGATGTTGGACACTATATTTGCCCAATTAAAGATTGTACCTTGGGTGGCCACAAAAAATATCACTGGTACCCAACCTATTTTAAAGCTTTTTCCATTAGCCCTCCCGAAAGTTCTGTTCAACATCAATGCAATGAACTTGTATGGAGTGCGGAGGGTTGATGTCTCGTACTCTCCGGAAGGCCTCGTACGGAAGTTTTTACTTGGGATCATCATTTTTTTAACTGTTTCCACCATATCTAGGTTGAGCTCTTTCAACCAATTCTCAGTCAAATAAGTTTGTGGTGTTGGTAAATTATAAGCCATGGATACATAGGCTGGGCTATATGCAACATAACCCTGCCTCTCGGTGTTGGCCAGTATCATCCTCGTTACATCTGCCCTTGGTAGAATCCACCCTATCACCTCTGAACAAGGAAAAAGTTCAGGTCTGTTAGCCACTTTCATAATGGCTGATCTCTCAATGTTGGCATATATAGGTAGATCTTCGAACCCAACTTCTGAAACACTTTGGTTTGAAATCATTCTGTATACCTCTCCCCATTTATACTCCGGCTCAACTCCAGTAATGGCTTTAGTATCTTCATAAATAACCCCAATTCTGGTTATTACCTCTACTTCTGGTTCCTCCTCAGTTGCTTGGGCCTTCTTTTTCTGCTTTCGTGGCATATTGCTGTGCTGATTATTAGCCTGTATTGATCATGCAAAAATAACTTTAGTCCATTTGCTCAAGCAAACTATGTATTGAAAGCAACAACAAAACAACCAGAATATTACCATCCCATCAATATGCATGCTGAATAAATTTTTCTTATCAAAACCAATGGTCCTTTTGGATGAGACGCTCTAAAAAACAGGAAACTTGTCAAACCTAGCTACCCTAAATCTGGGAAAACTTCTGCTTAGGCAAACTCTATATCTTCACAACAACCTTATGTCTACTGGTAGAAATCTCGACCGAGGAAAAACCCTTAAAAAATGCGGATTGCTAAAACCCCAAAACCCCTTCTCATCTACGCACTCCTCCTACATCCCACAGAAACCTACCGCTGCTCAAAACATGGTTGCGTAGCCTGGGGTTTAAAATGGTGCAAGAACGAAGGGGGCGGTGCAGATGGTGAAACGCTCGTTTGCACCTTGCCCTTGCTTTCCAAACAACTGTCAAAGGGGCACTCACAGTCGGCTGGAAAATAACCATTGAAACTGGGTGAGAAAAGGGCTAGCTGAAATGAAACGGCGTGTAAAAAATAGACAGGGGAAAACTTACATAAAGAAAACCCACTGCTGCTCTTTAAAAAACCTCTGCGGGAACACAAATGACTAATCCCATCAAGACATGCGGGTAAAACGAAAACAATGCTGAGCAATCAAAAAGATTAGGCGAATCCTACCTAGAGAAACTCTACAGATGACCTGGACAGACAACAACCTCCACTGATAAACGACTCGTCCAGACAATCAACAGCTGTGCAGACTTCAATGAGCAACAAACACGGGAGCGAATGACTTCTCCATACAAACCTTTACGACTTTATAAGCTCGACCGTGAGAGGGAAAGGTTAATTATGCGGGAGAGAAACGTTAAGTGAGCATCGGAAACATACTCCTGAGGAGACTCGTAGCGTCAGATTGATTCAGCGTTTCATACCCGGGATATCGGACGGGAACACAACATTGGCAGTTCAGATTACTAGCTTATCTCGGTATCGGCAATAACAATGTGAAACTTCGGATAGATTTAGCACTACGCCTCCGCAACGTCGGCCGACGGAATCACTAAATCCTTAGCTCCTTCCAATAGTCACAGCCGATATGGCAAGAACATTTCAACAACTAATCGGATATCGGAGAGTGACAGGAAAACGGGTACCCGGCTCATCGGAACCGCTCTAGACTAGGCTTTTGGAAGATCGGCCAACCACTTTCGAGACCATAGGCGAAACGACATTTGATCTATCGGAGAAGAACTTTGGAAGGCTCCCGATGGGCATATCGGGGAGGTAGTCAACTGTGCATCCGATGCATCGGAAAGCTAGTCGACTATGCATTTGATATAAGTAGCCAAACAGTCAATTTCTTTAAAAAAAAAGTCAAGTTACGGGCAAACTTTGGTAAGTTCATGGAAATCCTTAAGCCTTCTAAATACTAAAAGAAAAAAGGGGGGGGACCCTAAAAATTAAAATTTTTTGGGGAAAATAGTTGCTGCTGCAACAATTGGCGACTACCTGGCGGACACAGATCTTTGAACAACTTATCTTTTGAACAACATACTGATTTGATGGTATCACTTTATTAGATTTCTTCTAGATATTTGGATTTCCAGAATACAAGATTTATGAACTTTAAGCATTGATGACAGTCCAAATTGAAAAAAGGGGAACCAGGATTTCAAAGTCTCGATAACTCTTCTGAGGCCGAAGATATGAGGTTTATTTTACCTCTGCCTTTGGATAGCTTCCAACTTAGACACCACAGGATTGTAGCAGAGGGTAAACAAATATATCCGTTTGTTCCTCATTCCCATGCCAATTTGTATTACCTTGATGCTTCTGGACTTTTGTCCTTTGGAGTCCTCCCTAATTGCTTTCTTTCTGAATTTTAGTTCAGGCCCCTCTATCCATAGTGTCCTTTTGTGTGAGAGATATTTTGATTTCAACTCACGGACAGAGAAGAACCTTTTAGCAATCTTATTCAAACTGACTTTTGTTTAGTATGTGTTTTGGTACATATTTGCTTCTTGGGAGATTTTGACTCTTGTTAGCCTTTTGGCTTTCGATTGTGGCATGGGATCATTTAAATATAATACACTGTTTACTTTGCTTCCTTTCCATGGGTCTTTCGCTGTTAACCCCCCTAGGACAGTCTTTAGTGTGAAATGAATGGAGCCTCAAAATAGTACTCTAGAATTTTCTATCCTTAGTTATTTTAAAGGGATTAAACAGGACTTCAGTGTGTTCATAATCCATTCAGATAATCTGCTAGTCTTAAAGTATCCTTAAACATTGTGTATGTGTAAATAGCAGGCAGTCTTTGATTAAAGATTTTAGTTTATTCAGAACTCTGATGAACTCCAAAACCAAAAGTCGTGCTAATTTATTGAAACATAAACAAACGAAGATTTACAAGCAATCAAAACTTGAGCAGGTAAAAGTAAATCAACTGAAACTAATCTGGGCAAAGCAAACAAAACAAATCAAACCATTTATTTATGTACAAGAAAAACAAAATCAAAACCATTAAGAAAAATAAGGCTTGAGAACTAAACCATTTACTGGTAAGTTCTCCTCCCACCCTTGTAAGTCTCGTAATTTGTAAGTTCAGGGGCCTATCTTCTTTGCAATCTGAAAAGGGCCTATCCATAGTTGTTGAAATTTAGTGTGTTTTCCCTTCTCATCATGCGGGTGATCCCACTTAAGAACCAAATCACCTACCTCGAATTCCTTTTTCCTGGCTTTGTGTTTGTCAAACCATCTCTTCACCATTTCTTATTGATGTTTAAATCTTTCTCGGGCTTTGGACCTAGACTCCTCTAACTTCAGCAGATTATGAATTCAGATTTGCAGAATTTCATTATCAGTACCCCTAGAGTCTTGGGCTAGTTTGGAAGATGGAAACAGAATATTAGGAGGTAAGATAGCTTTTTTCCCATAGACAAGAGTGTAGGGTGACACACCTAAGGAGTTCTTCGTTGTGACTCTATCAGCCCAGAGTGCATTAGGCAAAGCTAGATGCCAGCTCCTTTGATTTTCTATAACCGTTTTCTTTAAAATTCTAATCAAGTTTTTATTGGTGGATTCTGCCAAACCATTTCCTTGTGGATAGTAGTTTGCATAATAGTGTAGCTTAATTTCTTTTTCATTTGCGAATGTAGTAAATTTAATAGATGAAAAATATGAAGCATTATAAAAAACCAGGGAAATTGGAACCCCAAACCTGGTCATAATATGATCTTGCAGAAAGTCCATAACTGAATCTTCATTTACTTTATGTAACGGAATGGCTTCCACCCATCTGGTGAAATAGTCGGTTGCCGTCAGGATGTACTTAAGCTGTAATGAAGAATTAGGATTGATCTCTCCAATGATGTCAATCCCCCATTGCTTGAATGGTTCTGAGATAATAACTGGTTTCAACGGTCCTGCTGCCTTGGCTTGTCTCCCACCGCTCCTTTGGCAAGTATCACACTTTCTAACATGAGCATGAGCATCTTTAAACAATGTCGGCCAGTAATATCCAGCTCTGAGAATCTTGTGTGTTGTTGTGTCTCCTGAAAAATGATGTCCAGCAGGTCCATCGTGTAATTCTGCTACAATTTTCTTTGCATCTTCACGTTCCAAGCATCCAAGAAAGACTCCATCATAGTTCTTTCTAAACAGCACTCCATCAATAATCTGATATAAGGCTGATTTCAGACGTAATGCTCTTCTTTGCTTGGGATTCCAATGTTCCGACAAATATCCTTCTTCCAGATAATGAATCAAAGCTCTATACCAAGAGTTTGGAGCTGTGAATAAAGGACATACATCCACCATGTGTAATTTAGCTTCATTATCCCAGCTGTTATCTTCATTGTTTTGACTCTCAGCCATCAACTTACAGAGTCCTTGTCCTCTAATTATGGTTGCTGGTTTGAATCCAAGATCATATTCTTGCAAAGCAGTCACCCAGTTTCCTCTTCTTTCTCCCAATTCCTTTTGTACAAAAAGGGATTGTACTGCTGGGTGTGGAACTATTACTTTGGTGCGGTTCTTAAGTATGTATGGCCTGAATTGCTTCATCACCTTAAAAACTGCATAAGCTTGTTTATCGATTGCGGGATAGTTCAATTCAGCCCCTTGCAGACCAGTGCTCATAAATGATATGGGGTATCCATCTCCCCCTTCTTCTTTCTGCGTAAGCACTGTTGCTAATGAATCATCCGAAGCAAAAGTGTATAAGATAAAATCCTTCTCAAAGTTAGGACTTTTAAGTGATGGTGCATGAGCTATGGACATTTTAATCTTGTCAAATGCACCCTTCTCTGAATCAGTCCACTTGAATTGGACACTTTGCTTCACCATTTGTTGCAAAGGTTTGACGATTTGAGCAAAGTCTGGCACAAACCTTCGCACAAAATTTATTGTCGTCATAAAAGATTGCATACCCTTTTTATTATGGGGTAAAGGGATCTGTTCTATGGCTTTAATTCTCTTTGGGTCTATTGAAATCCCTTTTTTAGAAATAACATGACCCAATAGCTTTCCTTCTGTGACAGCAAACACACATTTCTTAGGATTTAAATAAATGCCATATTTTCTACAATGTTCGAAAATCCGTTTTAAATGAAATGCATGCTCTTCTCTCTTTTTCGAAAATATCATGACATCATCTAAATAAACCACAACACTACGGCCAATCAAACAGCGGAAAGCTATACCCATAGCCCTTTGGAAAGTTGTTTCGGCATTAATGAGTCCAAAGGGTATCTATATGCAAAAGTTCCCCACTTGGTTCTGAAAGTGGTCTTGAGCTTGTGTTCTTCTGCTACAAGCACTTGGTTATAACCTGAGAACCCATCTAATAGAGAAAACAGTTCAGAACCTGAGACCATTTGTAGTATTTGTTCCATGGGTGGGACAGGGTAATTATCTTTATCTGATGCACGATTTAGATTTCTGAAATCAACGCAAAGTCTGATCTCTCCAGACTTTTTTCACACCGGTACCAAGTTTGAGACCCATTATGAATGTCTAACTTTAAATATGATTTTAGCATTCAACAGCTTTTTCACTTCACTTTGAATTAGGGGTTCTAGTTTGGGATGCAGTGTACCTAGGTAGGTCGGCCCTGCCAGTGAGGTAGGTCGGCCCAGTTAAGTAAAATGTCAGTTGGGAAGTTTAGTATAAATAGGGAGGCACCCTCCCTCATTTATACACACACACTCACACTTGTATTGCTCAAGAGAGAGAAAGGAGGAGAGGCAGAGAAGGAGGAGGACCAGTGTCTTTGGTGTCTTAGCTTTTATGCTTGGGGTTTGGTCTCACTTGATGAGACTTTGTTCTTTGGTCATTGCATACTAGTAATCTATATTGAGGAAGTTTTGTTGGGTTTTCCCCTTTAGGGTTTTCTAGGGTAAATTGCTATGTACCTTGTGATTGTGTTTCTTTCAATGATCCTCTTTATGCTGTTATTATGAAATGTATTAAATGCTAATCAAGTTAGGACTTAAGCTATGACAACATAGAAAACTTAACAAGACCTTTTGCCATGATATAAAGTGTTGAAGGCTTGGAATTACTTCTCGAACATTTAAGTGAAGAAGAGGTCCATGATACTCCCATCGAGGACCTTCCTCGAATTGTCATAGACAACGTTGAATGTGTGAAAATCTCTCTAAGTTATTTTAGAAAGGAAGAAATCAAACAACTTCTTAAAGAATATGAGGCCTCTCACAATAAACAACAAGATTCTGAAGATAGGCACACCCATGACAATGTAGGTGAAGAAGTTCACGAAGAACCCTCATCTGAAGACATTGTTGAAAACCATCCTCATGTCACATGAACAGAAAATAATGAAGATTTGGAAAAGCTAGAGGAACCCATTGAGCAACATATCCCAAGCGACGCCATTGAAGATACTGATGAAGGTCCCTTGATCGAAGATGTTATTGAATATCCTCTTCATAATACCATAATAGAAACTATTGAAGACTTGAAGGATCCTCGGGATTATTTCAGTGAGGATGATTACATGCACATTTTGGATTTGCCTCAAGAAGAAACCGCCATAGAAACTTATAAAGAAAATTATGATGAAGTCGATATGGTCTATGATGATACTCCTCCATGTTCTC
This sequence comes from Pseudotsuga menziesii, assembly GCA_001517045.1. Classification (NCBI taxonomy): domain Eukaryota; kingdom Viridiplantae; phylum Streptophyta; class Pinopsida; order Pinales; family Pinaceae; genus Pseudotsuga; species Pseudotsuga menziesii. The sequence continues at coordinate 95,069 of LPNX010029201.1, read as the reverse complement.
TGCATGGTGATGAGGGTTCAGAAAGTTCACTCCCTTGTAACATCTTTGAAACTAGACTTTCTAAAGAGGATTATTGTGAATGTGGAGATGAGCTTAGCCAGGAACATGATGCCATGGATGAAGAATTCCCCATATTTGACAAAGGTATGGATGATGTTTATTGGACATACATTAAGAAGCCCATTTTTGATATATCAAGAGAGGGGAGTGCCGATTTGGAGACCTTTGGAGACCTTGGTATGGAATAGGATTATGTAGAGTTCTCATATGATCATTCAGAATCACACACAAGTGTTAGCAGTGAAGACCTAAAAAAGCAATGCATTGAAGAGTCAGATTTGATCTAGCCGATGGAATGTCAGTATGATCCTATATCTTCACATTTAGAGGTTCCTCATGACTTGGAGCAGCCTGGGGCTTACATAGAGAGTTATCAACCGATAGGCCCTTTTGATATGTATGATGGAGTTATTGATTTGCCTCATCGTATAGATATCTACATTAGTCCTATCCAGGCTTGGATAGAAGAAGCGTGCAGAAGCACATGCCAGTTCGGGAAGCAATTTGATGAAGTTCTACATGCCTATGATTTCCCATCCAGCCCGCCCCTCCTGAATATCGTAGGTTTGCATTTTCTATTAAAGATATCCTTGTTTTGGATGGTAACCAAACACAAGGGAAAATTTTTAAATTTTGATAATATGTTAAGGTGGTTACTTTGGATTTTTCATTTCACTTGACATTTTGATTATGATATGCTTAGAGTAGGAAAATAAGCTCCTTAAAGTGAGCATTTACCTTTTTTGCATTTCTTTTGTGTACTTGGGAATAAATAATCAACTTTTTTGATAAAGTTGTTCTTTTCACTTTCCAATAATGCAACTTATGGTTCATTGGCGTTGCCTAATTTCAATGATCCCATCCCCACTTTGAGGACCCCCATTGCCTAATTTCAATGACTGTTTGTCTTCACCCTTCTCATTTTCTAAAGTTTGATTCTCTTGAGTATTGGTTTGATTTTTATTTCAGATCTATAATCTCATGTGAGAATATAAGAAGATCTGAGTAGCTGGCTAGATCTAAGTAGTTTACAAATTAAAATCTCAAAGTCTAGATCTGGTTAGAGTTGATCTACCGTTATTGCTACGTCTTTTCAAATAAGCAAGGGTAGTTTGATTTAAGAGTTTAAAGTTTTATTTGGCTAATTTAGAGCACGATTTGCTTGTTCCAAAAGAACAAGTAAAGATCCTACGAAGACAAGTTTCCTGGCTTGCCTTAGTTAAATTTTGCATTTTTGTTTAACTTTTTAACTTAGAATTTTTTTGCTAAGTTTTTTGTAGTCTTTCCCAAACACTCTTAAAGTGTTTGGGACCATCTTTTGACAATTGTTGTTGGCTGTTTTTTGTCACTTAACGCACAAATAGAGAGAAATGCTGACAAAAAATTGAAGATTCGAGCAAGCAAGAAGACTCCTTACCTTCCCCACTCTTCATCCCCTTTCTCTCCCTTCAGTTTTTGAAAGAAACTTGTAAATCTATTGATCTAACTGATAAAGATCACGGGCGTCCCAAAAAAGAGCTTTTAAGCCATTGTAATAACTGGAATAAAAGAGATTGGGAAGAGGTTGTGTTAAGCCTTCTGCAATCCCCATCTGGGGATCGGTGTGGTGTGCTTAGTTAATTAAGTTAATTTTTTCTTTTGTAGTTTAGTTTGCTTTTCATTTCGGAAGTAAAAGAATTATTAACCCCACGCTCTCCCGAGTATCTCGAAAGGGGGAAAAGAGATTCGTGGTAGGACTAATTAGAAAACAAGTTTCTTTTCGTTATTTCATTTTTGTTATTTCTTTAAGCTTTTAAAATTAACCCAACTGTATTCACTCGAGTATCCCGAAAGGGGGAAAGAGACTCTGAGCCATGAGTAGTTAGTTAATAAACATAATTTTTTTAATAGTTTTAATACCACTGCAGCTTGTCTGATCAGTTGGTTGTACCAGAAGGGGATACCAGTGACTAGAATAATAGAAAAAACCATATAAGCTTTGCTTCTTGTAGAAATCGGGAGGTCGCAAAGGGTGGATACCACACAGTTAGGGGGCTACTCCAAGCAGGTTATGCCTCACCCTGTTGGACACTTGGTAAAACCGCTTTAGCGCTCATTTCAAAAGAACCTGCCTTATTGGGCCATACCCACAATTAGCCCACTCCCTTAATCACTCATCTAATAATCTAAAATTTACCAACCGAGACACTGCAATACTTTCACCGAGACTGCACTAGCAACCCTCATTGAAAACACTTTCTTCATTTGGCACTGGTCTATTTTACTCTTTTATTTTGCATAAGTTAATTTCGCAAATGTTTCTAGAATGATCTGTCTATTTCTCTAAAGGCTGCTAAGAGTACTTTATTCGCAGTAATTGGTAGGCTACAATTTAATCCATTTCATTTTAAAACTCCTAGAATATTTGTTGTTTCATACTTTCATAGTTAGAAACTGTTGGACACAATGGGCACATTGAGAGGGCGGGGTGAATCAGTGTGTGAACAATTTAAACCTTTTCCCAACTTTTATCAATCAATCAGAGTTTATCAAGCATTATGTTATCAATTACATCATCAACTAAATCAATTATAAGCCATAAGCACAATAATCACATCTTAAAGAGACATAAGAATATATGTAAGGTATAAACTTTATTTATTTGCAATGGAAGGCTTCAATCTTCGCGATTACAATCAACACCAATTGATAAGAAGAACACCAACTCTTATGACAGGACCCATCATAGTTGTCTTAGCTCCAACTAAGAAAGGGTTGAGGAATCCAATCCTCAAGTGCAAGACTCAGCTTGTAAGCTTGATGTCAATCTCTGATTGTTATCAATCTGCTGCACACATATACCTCTCCTCATCAACACTGAACACTGAACTTGTCCTCTGCTCATCATGTTAATTCAACTTGTCATGAACATCTTTGTCTGGTACACTTGTGTCACTGTCATCAAATCAATCCGCTAGAGGTCATCATCATCAGGTCATGTCATCATGGATATGTTATTCATCAAAACTTCAAGGCTCTTCTTTTCAATTTTTCACAAGCCTTCATCTCCTTTTATCAAGGAAATCTTGGAATGGCTGAACTTGTCCTCTGCTCATTGAAGGTCAACACATTACAGTTTTGCTCATGTCTTCTGTCCTTGTATCACTGGTCACGTCAGTTAGATCTAATGTTATCAGAACTGAACTGGTGGTCGAACCGGCAAACCCCGGGAACCGGAACCGGACCAGAACCGGACAAAAACCGGTTGAGTAAAAATACATAAAACATTCATATTTTCAAAAAATACATATATATCCATGTGCATCCATGTGAATTCAAACCATTATACATAGATATGCAAAGTTTCTCATGTATATAGCAAGAGTGTATAAAACCAAAATAACATCGACTGCAAATACATATCTAAAGAAAAGTACATCAACAAAGAGGTTATAAATGCCCTCTAAAGTCAAAATATAAGCATATCACTGCTCTAGAATCTACAATTTAATGACTACAATCATATATCAGAATTATCTGAGTCCTCATGCTCAGACTCAGAGTCATCATCTACATCCTCAACATGAGCATGGCTTGACTCCCCTAGGGCTGAAGGCACTTGTCTAACTGCAACATCAATGTTCACATCCTCTTGTTGTGGAAGAGGGCCCAAGTCCATCCACAACTAAATATGATTGATATGGAGGGTGGGAGCCTCCTTTTATAACATTAGAAGGGTGGTGGGTCAATTAAACAGCTCACACGTGGACCCTATTTTTTATTTTATTGAAAGAATTTGAAATTAGCTGTTTTGGGGGGTCCTTAGCGTTTTTGTATAGAACTGGTCAGTTTTGTACTGAACCGGTTGGTTTGGAGAAACCGGGCAGTTTTGTATGGAACCGGACGGTTCAGCCTTGAAACCAACCAATTTTGTATGGAACCGGCCAAAAACGGTTTGAGTACGTGATTTGACTCGGTGAAGCTTGTAAACCGGTCCAACCGGCGGATTTTTTCAAAACCGGTTGGGTTCTGATAACATTGGTTAGATCTCTGTCATACCCAAACAACTCTTCATATCAATAAGCACAATTCTTAGAAGCTTTTCTACAATTGCACATAATGGATAAAATTTATTTCCTCAAATCTTCTCCACAAATCTGATCCTACCCATGCCAGCTCAGCTCTTAAACAAGTCTGTCTTTAACTGTCGAATTTGTGTATAAGTAAAGGCAAGATCACTCTTGAACCAATTTTCAGATCTATTCATGACCAGTCTTCATGTGCACCAAGGGTTTCCTCTATAAGCAGCTTATTACAGTCTTTGCCTTGTGACAAAGTGGCCTCAAAGATACTTTAAAAATTTGTCCAAACCTACACCTTAAGTCAGCCTTCAAAAATTCTGCTGCTGCTGCTACAGACAGTTACATACCCGAAAATTTCCTCAGAGATGGCTGAATTTCAGAGCTATGTATTACCACTCAAATGTTGCTGCTTCTGGGAAATACCACCTCCAACTGTCTTCAAAGATTTCACCAAAAACTTGCCTCAGAGATCACCGAATTTCAGAGCCGTTCAAACTTTTAAATTTCGCCTTGACTGCGGCTGCCTCAGACACATTCGAATTTCAGACCTGTGTTTTTCACATTTTTAATGAAGTGTAAAGGTATATTTATACTTGTTTTAATGTAGAACTTTCAATCTTGAATGGGCCATCCTTACCACAAGTAATATATAATTTTTTTAATAATTAAAAAATTAATCTTCTAAAGCTGGGCCGACTTTCCATTCTTTCAAGTGTTTGACCATTTTAAACTTCAAGTATAAATTTTCACACTTCTTTACCACATCATTACTGCTGATATCATTATAGCACATAGGGGTTGTTTGCTTGTAGAGGTGCTTCAACAATTCAAGGCACCCTTTTTAATGCTTTGAAGGGGTACTTCAACCAGCTTTCTCCAATATACCAACAACAAGCCCACAAGGGGCACCAACAAACCCCAAAGATAAGAGTGCCGGTACAATGGAAAGACCACTTCGAGTACAAAGACCCCAAATCATGAGCCAAGTGCTCCATATCAAACAAGTGCAAGACATACCATATTCAAGGGTTTCATGCACATCAAGTGGATTCCATCGTCACAATGACAGACAAGGAACTTAATGTAACAAGATCTTCAATAACAGCGTATGAGCTTCTTTGCAAGGGACTTCAACAAAGTAAGGGTTCCATAAGGGCTTTGACCATACATCATTGTGCAAGAGGCCTTCATATATTATGATTGTCAAGTCTTCAAGGTCCAAGTTACTATATGCAAGAGTTCCATGCACACTTCAAGGGCTCCATAATATGTCAAGGGATTCATTATGTCAACCAAGACTTCTTCAACCAACTTGTGGGCTTAAGGACCAAGTTATGGCTTCAATGTTTCTTCAACATACCAAGGGCATGTTGTCCATGGATTCCACCTCCATGATCACAAAGATACAACCTCTCAAGCCATCTAATCACAAAGAGGACCATTAATTCACCAAGTGTGGGTCCAAGGACTTCTTCAAAGGCTTCTTCATCAAGCAAGAGGCTTCATGGACTTTTTCAACCACCTCAACCACATAAGAGGGCCTCCAGGGGTCAAGATCCATCGTGCCACCTCTTGTGGGGTTGCCAATCCTTCTCCTAAGGTACTATGACCCCATCAAAGCATAAATGACCACAGAATGGGTCATTAATGCTTCTCCAACCCATCAAGGACTTCTCCATCGTCCACAAGGGCTTCAACACCATAACCAAGGTCTTAAGCATCATCTACAAGGAGTGGCTCCAAGATCCAATCTTGTGGGTTCAACTACTTTGCAGGACTCCACAAGGTGCTCCAAGGCACAACCCATCTTTGTAAGGGATCCAAGGCACTGGATGTGAGGGTACTGGGATCATCCATACCTGCGCACTGCAAGAGGGACTTGGTGGCATCAATGACTACCTGTGGGGCCACTGCAAGTCCCATGTTGGCATCAATGACAATTCAATCAACAGAAACCGCCTTAGATTATCTTCCATAGGGTCCACCCCCTTTGGCTTCGCTAGAAGTTTGGCCTAAACAGAGGAGTTGAGTATTAGGTCGCACTTAGTGGCTTGAAGATTTCTGCCATGTGACCCTAGGTGCGAATTAGGCGGCAACACATCCCTAACAATTGTCATTACCCCTTTAATCAACATTGTCCCGGGTATCGATATCCTCATCCATACGAACCTCATTTTCTTCACACTTGCTTCACTTGTTTCACCAATTAAATGTTTTCCCTTTTTTGATCTCCAAGGCAAGGGTTGTACATATTAGGATATCCTGACTATTTCATTGCTATTTAAAACATAACAAGGATATCATTAATTGCAGTATTACCTTTCACATTTTTCCACTTGATCCACTGACCTCATTAATCCAAGTGTTTCTGCTGTCTTGGTGAGAGAGGAAAGCCCATTAAAATGCGAATTGACCCCTACATTTTCAGGGGGTAACACCACTTATTGTTTTAATAAATATGTTCAAATGATCATCACATGGACTTCATAGGGGAGTATGAAATTCATGTGGAATTACCGGGCCTGATCCACCTCTCCATGTCTTATGTCTTTAACCAACCATCACTAGTATTCTGCTCCTGGAGCCAACATAACTACTTGCCCATTTAGATTTAATTAAACAGTACATAACAACACAAAGACATTTCTTTATAATAATAATTTAAGCACTTAAAAATTCTAGGAATTCCTTTTTTCTTGTAATGCTTCTTTAGGGGATAGGTACATTTGCATCCCTAAGAATCATGATTTCCCTTTTAATTAGCATTGTCCTGGCTATCAGTATGCTTCTCCATGCTAACCTCATTTTTTTGACTCTTGCTTCAGTTGTTTCTTTTTCCTAAGATATAATTCAACCAATTAAATGCTTTTCCCATTTTGGTCTCTTATTGCAAGGGTTTGTACATATTGGGATATCCTGACTCTTGCTTTACTTGTTTAATAATTCAACATTAAGTACATAAAAAATTTAGTAATTCCCTTTTTCTCATATTGCTGTTTAATGGATAAGTACATTTGCATCCCTAACAATTGTCATTACCCCTTTAATCAGCATTGTCCTTGGTATCAATATCTTCATCCATATGAACCTCATTTTCTTCACTCTTGGTTCACTTATTTCCTTCTTAAATGCCTTCCCTTTTTCGGTCTCGAAGGAAAGGGTTTGTACACATTGGGATATCCTGACTCTATTTCATTACTATTTATGAAAAACATAACAAGGATATCATCAATTGCAGTCTTTTACCTTTCAGATTCTCCCACTTGATCGACCGACCTCCTGACACCTATACACATCCAATGTATCAATTGTTTTTTTCTAGCTTAATTCCATCAGATCATTGCACTGATAATGTGGAAAATATTCAGGTTTTCAAGATAGTGATCTGATTGAAGGATTTGCTTTTATAGTTGGTCATTGTTTTCTTTTTCTACAGTGGTCTCTTGTGCTTCTGATAGTCTGGCTCTTTATGTTCCATTCAGTTTGGTCATTAGTTTTTAATGTTAGAGCAGTTGCATTAATGCACAAGTACCTTGGCAAGTACATAAATTGTGAGTCTAGTTTTAAATAGGGATTCCCTAACAGAGTTCACTCCCTGAAAAGTGTGTAAAGAATCAAGATTATCTGTGAGTGATACTGGAAATTGCTTTTCTTGATTGTGCATCAATAATTGTAATGGCCCTGATAATCACTGCTATATTAAAGTTTTATCCTTTTCTGCAGCTGGGTTTGTCTGAGAACCTACGTTGTTTAAATTTCTTAGTATAAATCATATTATTGGTTTAACATTTTAATATTTATCCTGCAGCTAATGAAGTCCATAAATTAGTTTCAATATGTTGTTGAAGGGAAAAATAATCCTGATTCTATATGACAGGTGGAATTTCGGGCTTTGTGGTCTTCCCGTTGTATTCAAGCAAGTCGATGTTTATCAGACATTTCAATGATGTATGTCACATTGAAATGAATGTAAATTTTTCTGATTTTTATAGTGTTCAGTTGTAATAAATGATATTTAGCTCCCTGGATGAGAGATTATATATCGTTTTGTTTTGGCATGGGAACTTGGTAACATGTATAGAGAGAACATTTATTACAGCAGATGTTTTAATCTTCATAGGTAGATTGTGTATGTTCTGGCTAGCATTGATAATTGTTTTGTTACAAGTTAATCCTGTTTACTATTTCAGCAACCAACTTTTCTTTATTCATATTTGGATAGGTACTCGACTGAGAATTTGCAATTTGGATTGGTGGACTTGGGTCGCTTTCCAAATGCCGCTGCCAAATTCGGAATTACGATGAGTGGTATGTAACTGTAGCAGAAAAGGGCAATCCTTTTTAAGTGTGTTTTTTGTTGCCATGTAGACATGACAACATTAATTTCAGAAATCAAATTAGGAGTATGATTAACTTATTGAAAATTCCAGCCCACAGGGTATAGAATAGATGGTGAATGGGTGTACTGTTAAAGCACTACTTACATAATGTCACATGTTCGAAACTCAGTGTGTACTAACCTTACAAATAAAACTTATCGACAATTCCACTTTAACTCTGACACAATCAGTTACTTGTGGCAGACAATTCCTTGGTTACTATGTCATGGACTTCCCCATGTTCTAATTTTATGTTAAGAAATTGTCATGTCTACATATTGATATAACATGTCTGTGCAACTGTGCAGTAAATATGGGGCAACTTCCAACTTATATTTTATTTAAGAATGGAGTCGAAGTGTCTCGTATTCCAGAGATTGATTTTGAGGCAAAAGCAGCGACTGTAACAATTACAAAGGTTTGTTTTTATCAATGTTTTAAATGTAAATAGTTCTGAGATAATGCTTGGATAAACCTTTCTTATGATCTCAAAAGAAAAATCGTGTCTTTGTTTTCATTGTAGCGACATTCGTTTCCTTCCACCAAAGAGTATGCCTTGTATCATGTATGCATAGATCTCTTAATTTAATGATATCAGTATGATCTCAAGTATGAAAAGCGCAAAGGAAAATGTATGTGCAAAAATATCAGAATATTTTAGTATTTCCAATATATTATGAGCAAAAATTGTGAAGACACCAAGAAAAAGAAATGGAAAATGTATGTGCAAAGGAAATGGAAAATATATGTACAAAAATATCAGAATATGTTAGTATTTCCAATATATTATGAGCAAAAGTTGTGAAGACACCAAGAAAAGGAAATGAAAAAAAGCATTCTGAATTTCTTCCAGGAATTTTCTACATTTTGCATTCGGCTGTAAATTGCTGGCTTCAATATGATTCACTTGTATGACTTGTCATGAATTTGATATTCATTGACTTGATAAGGTCATACTTATTTTTTGTACGAAAGCTTAACCTATGAAGGCCAATTTTGTTTATTGCATTGTAATCAAGTGTATTATCCTCGAAGACTATATATGAAGTCGAAACTTCATTTTCATATTACATCGTTCGTTTTCTTTGTGCTCATAGGCCTAATTCTGTTATTGCATGTTCCTTGGTCATAGATATATATACGAGATGAATCGAAAGCATTCTAGAGGTCCATAAAGAAACAAAATACTTTGGATGAACATTGTTTACCCTGCTTTATAATAGCACAAATTGTAAAGACGTGACTTGTTACCTAAAAAAGTAGCACCTTTCCACAACTACAGGTATGTGGACCCAATGGACCCAGTACTACGACTGACAACTATTCAGAGAGGTACACTCAATGTCACCTCAATGTAACCCCCTTCCCTTTTAGGCCTTGCTCCTTGGCCATGAGAGGCTTCCTGGAATGAGGTAAGGATAGACCTGTAATAAACACAATGGAAAACACTTCTTGTTGAGCATGATTATCATTGATGACAAGCCATTAATGACAAAGGTTGTGGTTGTTGATGATTGTTGATGACATGACAAACTCAGTGAATGACTAGGACAAAGACTTAATGACAGAGACAATGACTTGGGTCTTGGAATCCTACACTAGTTTGGATGGACTTACACCCTTGCATATGATGGAGATTGGCATTTGCTTATGTTGGTCAGGTGTATTGTATTTATCCTTGAAGATGTCCATTAAATTCCTTATCATTCTTGATATGAAACCCTTGGACATGATCTCCTTGCATGTTGTTGCTTGTGGCTTGGGACCCACACAATTTGTGGCATGATGGACATTGACCCTTATAGGTCTTCTTGTATGGTTGAGATGATGGTGGAGCCCTCCTCATACTTGACTTGTCCTCGAGATGTGGTTACTTGGTTATGATGCACCTGTATATGGTCATGGGTGTGATATTCTTGTTGATTGTAATATCCCAAACACTGATATTCTCTAATGTTCTATGATAGTGCTGACTCGCACACTCAATCTCATACAAATTTGCAAAATAACTGTGCATGCAAACTCGCCATGCAAAAATGCCCTAAAATATAGCTGAATTAGGGTTAGGGTTTTGCAGAGAGAAATTAACACTTACCACTGATATTCTGGCTGATAATGACTCCAGTGATAGCTGCATGCATAAGGATCCAGATGGGTGGTCTAATAATGCTCTTTTCCTCCGGTGTTACTGCCCCGCAGTACCGTAAAAACTCTCTAGACTGAAGGTGACGTTTTTGTAGGAGGAAAGGTTTGGTCGGGCTGAAAATTTCTGAGCTTGTTCGTCTGCTGATGCCGGAGAGATGGCCTGGCACATGCGGAGGTTTCGCTACCTCCTAGTGCCCTAGCGAATTGATTAACAATTTTGTTGCTCACGCCCCAACTGATCTGTTTGGTTGATAGCTGCTCCAGGTGAGCAAACTCATGGCTGATAATCACTACATACCGTAGGATAGGCTTGCTGAGAAAGAGGAAGCTGACATGCGGAGGAAGGACTGGGTTTTGTGGTCCTAGCGAATCCTTTTGTGTTTTCCCTGCTACTTCCGGCCGCAAAACGTGGATCTACTAATAACCCTTCGGAATGTGCTGGATCTTCGAATACTGTAGTATATGATGGATGCAATGGATAAACCTGGATGATCTATCCCAATAAGAGACTAGGGCAGATATCTCACTATCGAACCCTCGCTAGCTGAAGACACCATCTCCAACCCCAACTACCGCGGCTGCACGCTGTGCTGCTGCTCAAAACTCCATAATCAATCAACAATAATCATAGATATCTCCTTTAGTCCCATAACCCTTCTTCAATAGATCCTTATGCACTTTTAGGTTTTGCATGTCACTTTTAGGGTTTATGCTCACTTTTGCATGCATGCAATTCTAATTTCAAGTTGACTTTAATACTAAAGAAACAAGGCCTGCATTCTCCACATGCTTTATGATAATAACTCGGATGGCCCTCTTTACTTTATTGATGACTGAATATTGTTCTAATATGCTTCCAGTGTTAAAGGTCCTCGGCCAATTCCCTATTTATAAAAAATGGAACATTACAGTCCTCCCTCGCCAAAGATTGCTTGTCCTCAAGCAATGCCAACGCAACTTCACAATCAATCAAATTGGACCAACTGAATCCAGGCATGATCCCAGGATCCCAAATTATCCTAGGAGATCTGTAGCATCCTCTGCTCAAAGCACTGCACTGCACGGTACCATCACAAGATATCCCATGGAAGCCTCCTATAAGTAGAGTAACTAACCAGGCTGTAAACGAGGTACCATCACAATAGACCTCCTTAGCAATCACCAAACTACCAGTCACTGTAATCCCAGGGTCCCAAATCAATCTGAGAATTGCAGAGGTCAAAATGCATCCACTGCTACCCTGCGTAGTATCGACACAAGGAGCATCTTGAAGACTCCCAAGTAACCCCATCAGTAAACATTGTATCCATCCCTCATAAGGTCTCCCTCCTGGATCCCAATGCAAGCTTGTGCATCTTTCATCCCAAATATCCCAAGGCTCTTGTAGGACTATACCCTTGGCTAGGGATGTCTCCCTAAGAATCGCCCACTCAATAGGACACCAACTCTTAATCTCTCTCCAATCCAATCCCCAAAAAGGACCTTGTCCATAAGCACCATCACAAGGAATAATCCTACCAAGCTGACATTTTGCCCTTCTGATTTCAACTGGAATGCTCATATACTGCTGTCCAATTTCTCGATCTTGGCCAACCTGTAAAAACCATCCGCCATTATGTAAATGTGGACTCAAGCTACTGCAAGTGTTGTCTATGTACTCTTGAAGAGGACTGCTTTGAAATGCAATAGTATGTTTCTTCTGCTAGCCCATCAAGAAATCCAACTGCTCTTCAATACTAGAAAGACTGATCACTGACTTGCTTCATATAACTCGAAGAACTGTAAGCTCAACATCTCGTTGTAATATGGTGTCTCGGAGTATCTTGGTCCTCTCTTTCATTACTAGAATGCTTTCTTTAACACGTTCAATCTTCTTTCGGTGGCTATCATCTGGAAGCTCTATCTCATGATTGTATGAACTCTCCCTAACCTCCATGTGTGACTGCTCATTGCCTCGACTGCTGTGCTCATTGCATTGTACCACATGTATTTCGCCTGTCATAATTGTCTGGGCCCTTGCTGTAGGTGATGAAGAGTGTACCAACTCCAACTCATAACACGGCTTGTCCACAATCGGACTAGCGAATGTGCTTGTGTCGTTAGACTCACAAGATGGCTCTAATGCTATCTCCTCATGCACATCCTCATCATGTACTGCTATGCTCTGAAACCTTGAAATAAATGCATCTGCACTACCTGTCTGCTTGAGTTGTGCCAGCTCTCTAAAGTGTACCTCAGGGTCCTTCCGATCAAACCGCTCAATGAGCCTCTGTGTAAAATCTGGGTACGATGTGATGGTATTGTGACCCAGTGTCACTAACCCGTGGTACCACCACTCATGGGCTTCTCCATCCAAATACAAAGTAGCCAATTTAATGGCATTTGTCTCAATTATGGGGTTGATCTGGAAGTATGTATGCAACTTTTGCACCCAATTTCGGGCTGGGCCACCCAGGGTACCCTCAAAGGTAGGGATAGTCAGTTTCCCTACGGTGCGATGTAACTCATAGTTCTGGGTGAATGGCCTATTGTAAGCTCTGGGTTTGTTCTTACTTATAAAGTGGCAGAAGTCAATGAAGGTCATGGCTGAATGGAAGTCATCTCCTAAAGCTCTATGCTCTCTCAGATAGGCACTCATGGATTCTTCTGGTTCTACTTGTGCTAGAGGCACTGCAGCTGGACTATCTAAGAATTGAGGCATGGTAGGTTAGGAAGGCTTGTTGAATATATGGGGATGGCTCTGCATGTTGGTATGTAAGGGCTCCCCACTACCACTGGTGGATACCCTATCACTATTGGGAAACAAGGGGCTGTGTGGGGTGGGCCCATTTTTCTCTGCCATTTGCCTGAAGGTACTCATCATTTCTTTTTGACCAGTAGTGAGTTCTTTTATGGTTGATATGAGACTATTGGAAGTTGATTTATCATCATCGACCATTGTTTCTTTTCCCTTACCGAACTGATACTCTTTGTTCCCCAACTCTGTGTCCTCTAACTCCTCTTTTCCTTTATCACTATTTCTAAACCTCTGTCTCCGGTAAGTAATGTTGTATGGGTCTTCTGAATTCATTTACACTTTTGCATGCCCACAGCTGGCCAGGAACATGCTCTGATACCACTGTAATATCCCAAATACTGATATTCTCTAATGTTCTATGATACTGTTGACTCACACGCTCAATCTCATACAAATTTGCAAAATAACTGTGCATGCAAACTCGTCATGCAAAAATGCCCTAAAATATAGTTGAATTAGGGTTAGGGTTTTGCAGAGAGAAATTAACACTTACCACTAATATTTTGGCTGATAACGACTCCAGAGATAGCTGCATGCATAAGGATCCAGATGGGTGGTCTAATAATGCTCTTTTCCTCTGGTTTTACTGCCCTGCACTACTGTTAAAACCCTCCACACTGAAGGTGACATTTTTGTAGGAGGAGAGGTCCGTTCGGGCTGGAAATTTTTGTGCTTGTCCGTCTGCTGATGCCGGAGAGATGGCCTGGCACATGCGGAGGTTTGGCTGCCTCCTAGTGCCCTAGCGAATTGATAAGCAGTTCTGCTGCTCACGCCCCAACTGATCTGTTTGGTTGATAGCCGCTCTAGGTGAGCAAACTCATGGCTGATAATCACTGCATAGCGTAGGATAGGCCTGCTGAGAAAGAGGAAGCTGACATGCAGAGGAAAGACTGGGTTTTGTGGTCCCAGCGAATCCTTCTGTGTTTTCCTTGCTACTTCCAGCTGCAAAACGTGGATCTGCTAATAACCCTTCGGAATGTGTTGGATCTCCGAATACTGTATTATATGATGGATGTAATGGATAAACCTGGATGATCTATCCCAATAAGAGACTAGGGAAGATATCTCACTGTCGAACCCTCGCTAGTTGAAGACACCGTCTCCAACCCCTACTGCCGCGACTGCATGCTGTGCTGCTGCTCGAAACTCCATAATCAATCAACAATAATCATAGATATCTCCTTTAGTCCCATAACCCTTCTTAAATAGATCCTTATGCACTTTTAGGGTTTGCATGTCACTTTTAGGGTTTATGCTCACTTTTGCATGCATGCAATTCTAATTTCAAGTTGACTTTAATACTAAAGAAACAAGGCCTGCATGCTCCGCATGCTTTATGATAATAACTCGGATGGCCCTCTTTACTTTACTGATGACTGAATATTGTTCTAATATGCTCCTGGTATTAAAGGTCCTTGGCCAATTCCCTATTTATAAAAAGATGGAACATTACAGTCCTCCCTCGCCAAAGATTGCTTGTCCTCAAGCAATGCCAACGCAATTCCACAATCAATCAAACTGGACCAACTGAATCCATGCATGATCTTAGGGTCCCAAATTATCCTAGGAGATTTGTAGCATCCTCTGCTCAAAGCACTGCATATCATAAGATAGGATGTATGCAATGGATAAACCTGGATGATCTATCCCAATAAGAGACTAGGGTAGATATCTCACTGCCGAACCCTCGCTAGCTGAAGACACCGTCTCCAACCCCAACTGCTGTGGCTGCATGCTGTGCTGCTGCTCGAAACTCCATAATTAATCAACAATAATCATAGATATCTCCTTTAGTCCCATAACCCTTCTTAAATAGATGCTTATGCACTTTTAGGGTTTGCATGTCACTTTTAGGGTTTATGCTCATTTTTGCATGCATGCAATTCTAATTTCAAGTTGACTTTAATACTAAAGAAACAAGGCCTGCATGCTCCGCATGCTTTATGATAATAACTCGGATGGCCGTCTTTACTATAATGATGACTGAATATTGTTCTAATATGCTCCCAGTATTAAAGGTCCTTGGCCAATTCCCTATTTATAAAAAACGGAACATTACATTGATACCCTTGATATCATGAGTATATGGTGGAGCCCTCCTCCTTGTTGATATGAAGTCTATGGTGTGAAGACCATTGAATCCCTCATGCTTTTGATGATGTCCATTGAATCCCTTGGCCTTGGTTGTTAACCCTTTGACTTGACTTGGTTTATGGTTTGGTTTTTGACATCCTTATGAGGATTTTGATGTCCTGAACAAATTGAAGAATTTAAGGGGATTAGACCACGTAATTGCAAATAAGCCCATCATAGAGAGATAGTCCCTGTCAATCCCCTTCCGTTGATATGTGGAGCGTCTCCTAACTCTTTACGGTTGAAGAGATATGAATTTTTGAAGTTGGTGTACCCCACCTTTTTGGGTAAGCCAACCAAACAAAAGAAAATTAAAAAATTCAATATAGGGCAGGTGGGCTCAGTAAAATATTTTAAGAAAAAAATGTATAAATATGAGGCCAACGTCCTCATTTATCACTCATCCAAAATTCAGTTTTTAGCTCTGATTTTTGGATTGCTTACTGAAGTAAATTCGTGGGAGATAGCAGCTGAAGTTACAACAAGAAATCTCTGATTTTTGGGCTGTCCCTGAGGCAAATTCGGTGGAGGAACAACAACAACAGTTGGATTTTGAGGTGGCTATCTAGGAGAATTTCAGTGATTTTTGTGGGTAATTTCGTGGGGATAGCAGCTGGTTGAAGAAGTTACAACAAGTTATCTCTCTCTCTGAAATTTCGGTCTGTCTCTGTGTAGAATTTCTGTGAAGGACAACAGCCACAGTTAAAAGTATACAACAGTTTTGAAGTCATGGTTCTGAGCCTGCAATCACTGTGATGTTTTGATGTAAGGTATGTAATCTGATATGGTGGTGACAATATGCTTGTTGACAGTAGTATAGTGATACAGTGAAGATGGTGACAGTGGCAATGTATACACAGTGAGGTATGACAAAAATAATAGTCATCTTCACTTCATGATGGTATATACTTAATACTTTTAAAACCCTAACCTTTGCTTGACAGCGAAGACAATCGTATGATGTTAAGTGATGACAGTGGTAATATTTGCATGCCAATGTCAACAGTAAGACAATGATGTATGAGTGATTCTTTTACACAGTGGTGAAGTAATTCTTATGCACAGTAAAGAAGTGATCTCAGTCCTAGTCCAAAGTACTTGAATACTTATCATGAGAAGACATGAGCAGTATTGAAATAGGCAGACTCTTGTGATGACTTGGCACGAGTCTTTAGCAGCAGTTTGAGCAGGTTGATGAGCAGAGGTAATGAGCAGCGGTTAATATGAAAATGCTTAATTGAGTTCATTTGATAGCAGTCAATGACGAATACAACAATGACAAGTTGATGACCGTAATGAGCAATTTGACAAGTGACATGACATAGTTGAATGAGTGACAGAAGTATGTGAAGGAAAGCTGTGTCTGTTGAGCATTGGTTGTCATTGATGACACCCATTAATCACAAAGGAGTGACAAGGAGACAAATGAGTGACAAATGTTGATGACATGGCAAGCAAGACAGACATGGTATGGGCATTGGAGCACTAGTTTGGGCAAATGACCCATTCTGTGGTCATTTGTGGCTTGATAAGGCCATGGAACCCTCGGAGATGGTGATAATGCCTAAGAAGGTTTTTACACCCACATTCATGGTGGTATGGTAGCACTTGGACACACTTGTTGAAATTGACACATGGTCCATCTTGTGGCTATTTGGATATTGGTGAAGTTAGAGTCATGGACATACCTCGATGCGTTGAATTGACATAGGGTTGAAGCCCATAAAAAGGCATTTTGACCAATTATTAAATGGCACCTTGAAAGAGACCTTGAAAGTCTTACATGTGGCGCCTGTTGATGATGATGAACAATCTGGTTGTGGTAAGATGGCCATTGGGGTGTGGATGAAGTTAACATATTTTAAAATAAGAATTAAAAACTAAATAGTCCCCAAGTATTGAAGTCGGCCCCAAATAAAATTCAAATAAAAATAAAAATAACAATTTTTTTTTGACAAGTCTGCTAAAAAAAAATGAAAAAACTAGTATAAATAACCAGTCAACGTCTTCATTTGGAAAATATGAATTCGTGGGTTTTCTCTGAAATTCGGGTGGAAAAAGGACCATTGAGACAGCTGCAGTAGGGAGCAGTCCATTGTGGAAAATGCAGGTGAATAGAGCTCTGATTTTGTGGTGAGTGGACTGAGAAACGCAGCAACAGACATGGTTTTGAAGTCTGATATTCTTTTGTTGAATAGTTACCTAGGAAGTGTTTGTCCACCTAGACTTGCCTTGGGGTGGACAAGGACACTTTAAGTTGTGACTCCTAGTCAATTTGCATTTAATGAAGTGAGAGGTACTTTATGTTTTTAAAGTGACTTTATTAAAAAGAATAAGTCATGGTTTTCCTAAGTTCATATTTAAATAAAGTTAAGTGAGTGATTAAATTAAAAGGGGTTGTTCTAACCTTATTAAATGACATGAGGTGCACTAAATGTCATTTAATTAATAATTAATGGAGCATTTAATGTGAACCCTTCATCTAATCTAATCTTGACCATTAGATTGAAAGAGGAAGTTACCATGAACAAAAAGGGCTGGGGCAAGGCATTCATTCATTCATTGTGATCATTTCCAAGAGAGATTTTTGGAGAGAGGAAGAAAAAAGAATGTGAGGGTTTGAAGAGATTTTGAACCAGGAGAGAGAAACTGAAGATAAAATTTGGGCACAAAATTCGAGAGGAATTTTGCACAAATTTCAAGGAAGAGGAAGAGCAAATTGGGCACAAAGTTCGAGGACCGTACAATAGAATTTTGGCACAGAAATTGATTCAATTTTTCTGCACAAGATTTGAGCTTTTCGTACAATGTACGGACTGCATGTTTCCCATGGTTTTCGTACAACAGTGCGGTTTGCACATTTCTCGAGGTGACTGTACGGTAAAGTCTGCATGAATTTCCAGAAAATACGTATAGTACGGATTGACACAAATTTCGAGGCAATACGGCTAACCACGCTTTACGAGGCAAAGTACAGAAAAATTAGTTCTGTCCGTACAATAGAATCTGGGCACGTTTTCCAAGGTGAAATTGGCACATAAATCAAGGAGAAAATTCAGCAGTAAAGGGTTCGATTTTCGAGAAGAAAATTCGATAAGTATTGTTGTTTGATTTCTGTATTTTACTGAAGAAATAATAAATCTCTCTCTCTCTCTCAGAAACAGGTTTTCCTTTAGGGGTTTTATCCTAGATCATTGGTAAAAAACAACTGTGTTATTTTCATGTGTGTTTGGTTGTCTGAAAATTTCTGAGTTTGGAATTTTGATTGAAAAGAAAATTCTCTAAATTGTTTAATTTTGGAAAAAGAACTTCTTGTGTTTCAGTTTTAGTCAAATTTTGTTTAAAATTTGTGCATAGAGGGCTTGGGCATTAAACTATGCAGAGAAGCCAAAAGGCTTGAAACCGGGTTGGGGTTCTTGTAAAATTTTCATTTTTAAGTCTGAGTTTTTCTTTATCTCTGAGATTTTCGGAGGATGAAGGAAGAAACAGTGGAGATTGAAGCTTGAAGTTTAAGGTTTGAAATTTGGAAGCGATACTAAGGTATTGAGGTAGAGAAACATGAGCTCAAATTAGGGATGTCTATGATAGCGGTTGGCTTAAATTTCGAACTATCACTAAGGAAACCACTGTGATCTTTGTGAAGATCTATCTCCATATCTATAGTGGTAAATTGCTTTGTGAAGATCTTTCTCCATATCTACAGTGGTGAAAGTAATAACTTGTGAGTCTCAGAACAACAATGATCTTCCTTTGAATATTTGTAGTACTGGTGAAATCTCGTGGAGAAGGTTGATCTCTTTTGAAGTATATTAGCACAATCATGAAGTGATATTTTGAAATGCTATTGACATATGGAGAAGTGGTCTCTCTTGAAGTCATATAGGTCTGTACAACAGTAGTACACAGAGCAGAATTCAAGGCAAGTAAAGGAGGTGATTTTGAAGCACCTTCATCAAGTCAGATTGGTGAAGAAATTCTACAGCATTATCCTCAGAGTATTCTCACAAGACTACATTAGACATTTTAGATGAGTTGGCATGAAGTGTATGAGTAGATTCTTGAGCAAGAGGTACATGAGCAGCTTGATGACATGATTGTGAAAGGCATGCGATGAGGGTGATGAGCAGTTGACAGAAATCACTATGTATTTGCAAGCTGGGTCTTGCAACCTCTTTCTTAGTTGGAGCTAAGAAAAACCAAGCAAGTTCTTGGCATAGAAGTTGGCGCTTCTCAGTCAGTTGAAGCTGATGCAAACCCGAAGGTTGTGGCCTCTGTTGTAACTCATATCAAGCTAGACATAATAAAGTTTACAAAATTTATCTTATGAAGTGTCTCTTATGATCTGTGTGGATGATGTGATTGGTTATTGTTGATATACTTGGTAGTTTGCAATTGATGATCTCAGTTTAAGTTTTAAGAAGTTGAAATTAATTAAGAGTCCTTGCACATTGATTCAGCCCCCCCTCTCAGTGTGCCATTTTGTCTAACACGGTGTTGCACCTCTTCTTTGTTGGAGCTAAGAGAACCAAGCTGGGTCTTGGAATAGGAGTTGGTGCTCTTCAATCATTTGGTGTTGATGTAATCGGAAGATTGAAGTCTTCATTGTAATTCATATTCAGTTATAAATAAAGCTTACTATATGTGTCTTGCAATGTATCTCTATGATCTATGATTGATGTATAGCTTAGTGTGAATGATGAACTCTGCTTAGGTTTTGAAATGAAAATTGTTAATGATGTATAGCACATTGATTCACCCCCCCCCTCTTAGTGTTGCATTGTGTCCAACACCTCTATCCCTAAAAGACCTTCCACTGTTAATAGACTAGTGCCTAATGGAGTCAACAAAAGATATGTACAATAAACCTTTTGACTTAGAAGGCTAGGAGCAATAATAAATATCTAAAAGATCAAGTACTTTTTTACAGTAAAAACCAACAAGACAACAAGAGAAATATCCAAAACCAATCGTCGAAATCACTTGAATTTTACCTTCCGAGAACCAACTACAAGGGACGCATTAATCCCCCCTAGGGAACCCTTCTTTTGGTGGATGAAAGATGTGTTTTGGAATTGATTTATACTCCATATCTTAATTTACCACAGTCAAGGTGAACCAAAAATAAACTTTGCTTCAAATCTCCCTAGTGTCTGTTACCAACTAGGTTGCATCTAGTTGGACTTTCTAGTGAGCTGCCAAAGATGAACACATATTTGTTCAAACTCAGAGTTCAGAAGTTCATTCAGGCCTTCCATGGCACTTTTTTCAGTTTTTTACCACATGTTCGTACCCTGCGAGGAGATTGTAAAAAATGTGCTCGCATGGGTTTTTTGTATAGAACTTGGCTTCCTAGGACATAAACATCAATCTAGGTATTCCAAGGTGTTTTTTCCTTGTTAATTATATGTTGTTGAATAAACCACTTATAATTTTTGAGTTTTTCACCTGCTCCTCCCAAGCTGGAATGGTCGTCTTGGTGGTTAAACCCTGGGAGGTTATTAAAGTCCATATGTCAAAGTATATAAACATGTTAGACAATAGTATTGAGTCATATGGACATGTGCTAGGTCTCCCTAGGTTTTATTTCAAGTTTTGAGAAAAATATTTTTTCCCGTAAATTTAGGCTATTTTTTAATAGTTTAATTGGGAAAATTCTAAATGTAATAAAAGTGTGGTTAGAAGTCGGATTTTTCCATGGGAGTGCTCATTTTCTAACTTAAAGCACTCGTTTGACCCTTAGACCCACTTTTCCTAAGTTTTAAGTGATAAATTTATAGCTTAAGTAAAAAAAATCCAAAAACTAAAAAAAAAAGTCAATTAAAAAAGTAAAAATTAAAAATGGAGAGAAAATCCAAAAATCCTAAATCAGTGGATTCTTGTCTGATTTGATTGAAATTAGTTGCAATCTCTTCCTCTATTAGGGGCGAATTAGCTCCATTTCTAAAGCGTTGACTTCAGTGCTGGTTGAAGTGGTGGCGAGTGCATATGGCTTGGAGAATGCGCCCCCCTTTTGGAGCTTAACGCCTTGATGGAGTGACAACCGGTGAATGGGCTGGTGTGAGTTATGTTAGAGAGGTGGCACCTACCTCCTTAGTTACACTACACTTCATCTCACGTGGATCCCTCAATCAACTCCCACAACTCGCCCTCTCTATTGCTAGTGTTGGATGCACCCCTCATGGCCCATTGAGACTAGTTGGAATTCTTTGGGAAGAGTTTGCTCATTGTAACTGTTGATTATTTGAGAAATAAAAGAGACTTTGGAGGTCAATTTGTGTGGTGCTTTGGTGAGTGGATGAACTATCATTGAGCTCTATGGAGGTAATATGTATCTGATCCATGTGTTTGCTTTGAATCTAGTTTAGCTTGCTTGAAGGATTGGCATCAATTTTGTAAGGTAGATTAAGCAATTTTTTTATTGTGTTAATCTATTGAGTATGAATGTTTAGAGATCTCACCGAATGCTTCATTTGTTTGTGAATGTTTTCATAGTGATTTCTAATGTGTGTGCTTCTAGACTTGATCTTGGTTTGCAAGTGTTGTGATGTGTAGGTTGTCTTAGGTGGAGGTGTGGAATATTTTGTTTGATCTCTCTTCTCTTCTAGCAATATTTGTTGCAGATAAAGTCCCTTGGTACCCCACAAGCGAAGCCTCAAGGATCCTCTTTCTCTCCAAGCTTCCCACTTCTCCTTCCCCCTATTTTTACCCTTTATTATTCTGGTTCCTTTTGAAAAAATATTATTAGATCTATAGTTAAATTTGCATTCATAAATAGATATTTATTCGTTTTTCCTTTATAGATCTAGCTAAGGTTTCTAGGCATTATCATTTCTTAGTTCAGATCCAGATTACTAGCTTTCTTGTTTCAAGTTATTTATCTCATAAAAACAAAAGGCTTGATTAGTAAGTTACTATTTGATATTAATTTCATATCTAGCAAATTAAGTGCATTAGACTTGTTTGCTATTCTTAAGAAGCAAACAAAGACCCTGCGAAAGCAACTTTCTAGCTCACTTTCTTAGTTGTTTTCACTTAGCTTCGTTTCGTTTTTTACTAAGAAATATTTCGGCAATTTTGTAGGTTTTCCCAAAGCACTTTTAAAGTGTTTGCTTGTTGTTTTTGCAATTTTAATGAAAAAATAGGAGGAGACTTATTCGAATTTTTGGAAAATTGAATAAAAAGAAGATTAACGGAGATCCCTTTTGCATAAAAATTCATTTTTCCATAAATTTGTAAGCCTTTGGATCCAAATTATAAGGACCAAAATGCACTTCTCCCATATTGTAAAAATTAATAAACATTTGAGTAGGCTCCTAAGAGCCCACTGCTCATCCCCCCTTGGGGAGGTCAACGTCGATGCCTTTTTTGTGATTTTTGAGTTTTAGTTAGTTTAATTTATTATTTCGTATTCATTTGCTTATTTTTTCAAAGGAAAGGAAATACTTACCACATGCTCTCCTAAGTATCCCGAAAGGGGGAAAGAGATTCGTGGTAGGAACTAATAAGAAAACTTTAATTTTTCCTTTGTCTTTTCTTTAGGCTTTAAAATTATCCCGGCTGTGCTCTCTAAAGTATCTCGAAAGGGGGAAAGAGACTTGCAGCAGTGAGTAGTTAGTTAATAAACATCACATTCAGGGTTTTAATAAAAATTAACGAAGGCTTCTTCCCCATATGCTCAGCACCGCTGCAGCTTGTCTGATTAGCTGGTTGTACCAGAAAGGGATACAAGTGATTAGAGTAATAGGAAAATCCACATAAGCTCGTTTCTTGAGAAATCGAGAGGTCTCAAAGGGTGAATACCACAGAGTCGGGGGGCTACTCCAAGCAAGCTATGCCTCGCCTCGTTGGACACTTGGTAAAGCTGCTTTAACGCTCATTTCAAGAGAGCTTGCCTTATTGGGCCAAACCCAAAATTAATCCACTCCCTTAATCACTTACTTAATAAATCTAAAATTTACCAATCGAGACATTGCAATACTTTCACTGAGACTACACTAGCAACCCTCATGCACAAGCATTTTCTTCATTGGCACTGGTCTACTTTACTTTCTTTGCATAAGTCAAATTTTGCAAGGTGTCTTGAATAATTTGTATATTTTCTAAAGTTGCTAAGAGTAATTTATTTGTAGTGATTGATCGATAACATTTTAATCCATTTCATCTTAACTCCTAGAATAGTTATTGTTTTATACTTTCATTGATTAAAACAACCATAGATTTTATTTTATTAGGGACCACCCCCCTTGGCTTCGCTAGGAGTTAGTCTAGACAGAGGAGCTGAGTATCAGGTGACAACACTTGGCTCGAGCCTTCCCCCAAGGTCTTACCCAGTGGCTTGAATATTTCTACCATGTGACCTGAGGTGCGAATTAGGCGACAACATGGTCACCTTGGGTGACATAGGAAGATGGGGGAAAGCTATCCAAACCCCTAGGGTTTGATTTCTCTGTCAAAATGGACTTGCAATAACAATATACGAGATATGCAATAAACCTTGGAGGGACGACGTCACCCTACCTAGGGTTGATGTCACTACTAAAATGATTTTTTTTGGAATATTTTTCAAGAGGGGCCAAGGTTTTGCAAATTTTTTTTTTGTTGCAAGATTCTTCAACTTTTTTGGATTTTTCAATGTTTTGTTAACTATTGAAATTTATTGCAGCAATTACTAACTTGAGAAACAACAATTTAAAAATAACTAGGACACAAATATATGTTTTTGGATTTTGCAAGAATATGTAATTTATAAGGTTTTTCACAATATTTGTTTTCTTTTTGTATTTTTTGCAATATATAGTACAATAATTGGATTAAAAAAGTATTTGAGTGAAGATGAAGGAATACGACCTATGTCTTGTTCTTCCAAGGTCATCGAGAAATCGTGATTAGTGTTCCTCTCAAGAATTGGCAATCCAATTTTGAATGAATTAGGGAAAAACTAAGAAACCCTAGGTTGTGTTGGTTATAAACTAATTAGAGCAATGAGAGGTGCCAAAAGCCCAACAAGAGAGACCCTTCTAGAAGGGATGTCTCACTTACAAGACAATGTTATTATGCAAAAAAACCTAATTTACCCTTACCTTGGGTGTTTCTAACAGTGCAAGACAAGAGAACCAGAGATCTTACCACAAAAGAAGAAAAGAGAAGAGAGTAATCCTCCCAAAAGTATTTCCCCTTAGACTAGCCTTGCAAGATAGAGTAGAAGCCTTCAATCACCAAAAATCACCACACAAACCGTAGAATTGCTAAAGAAGAGAGGTGCACACCACTTAGCCCAAGTAGGCAAAAAAAGACATAAGATTTTATTTGATCCCATGATCTTGTGTTACAAATGAAGGAGTGCTTTATTTATAAGTGACAAGACATGTCTTTTCAAAAAAAGACACCTTTTCACTTCTCTAGACCAACCTATCTAAACTATTTTAAAGTTAAAATGAATTTTGTAGGGTTTGTCACCTACAATCTAGTAGGGACTAAACCTCATAATACATAATCATAAAAATGACGAAGTGTCGCAATATGATGAAACATTGAGCATGGGAGGAGGGTGTCATGCCCCATCCAACCCCTATGTTCTGTTTCTTCCCTCAACACCCTCCTCCTTTACGTGGTACAACCTTTTCAAAATGATGATGTCATCATCAATTTGGCATGCTTCAGCTAGGAGGAGGGTTAATACATGACAAAAATAGGTCCAAGTGAGCATGACAACCGTATGAGGTGTGCTAAGACAAGTATGACAACCCTTACACTTGCAATCGCATCTACAAAGCATAAGTAGAAGTGTGGCTGGGAGCCCCTAAGCCATGTGTTCTAATGGAATCATCCCAAGAAGCACCTAAGAACCAACCTAGGGCATGAATGCCCAACATTATGGGGGATTTCCACCACACCGAGGGTCAGTCAGTAGAGCCATTAAGCCAATACTCCTTGAAATGAAAACTAAGAGGACCTGCCATGACCAGACCAAGGGTCTTGAGCCTCATTAGACAAACACTTTTCATAAAACAAGCTCTAACTTGGCCTTTACAATAAAAATAAAACTTGTCCTCTTTGGCACATCTGATATGGCACACTGTAGAGGATCTAGAGGGTAACATGACCAACTTTGGTAGTCTCTCCGGAAAGACGTAAAATAAATAGTAACTTATATTCCAAATCACATACATATCTAGTAAAGTTACTACATTAATGATGTAAGTTACTACATATGTAGTAACTACATATAAGTCACTAGTTACTACATATAAGTTACTAGTAGTAACTACATATAAGTTACTAGTTACTGCATATGTATGTGATTTTAAATATAAGTTACAATTTATTTGAAGTCTTTCAAGAGAGACTACCAAAGTTGGCCACATCTTTACAATTTGTGTTATTACCAATGAGGCGAGACAATGCTCATCCAAAGTGTTTTGTTGCTTTATGGACTTTTGGAAGGATTTTGATTCATCTCTTGGGGAATCCTTATTCTAGATATTGCATTAAATTAGCATCTTTGAGTCTCATTGTAGTTATAATAAGGCTCTATGAGGTGGTTGTAGGTTGACTCCATTAGGAGTACCATTGTGGTCAAATAGGGGTGTCCCCTCTCATTGATTTTGTTGGGGATTTATATTGATGTGTAGGATGCACACCTTAGGTAGCATGCAAATGTTGACAATGGTGTCCTTTTACACGATGTCTTAATTATACTAGTCATGTTTGGAAATGATGTGTTCCTTATAGCCTTCTCTCTTGGGGGCCTACAAATGCAAGTTGACTCCACTAGTTTTTGTGATTGTAGACGGTGGTCAAGATTTGCAAAAGTTAGGTTATGATATTTAATACTTTTAGAAACATTATGTTAGATTTCCACTTATTTAAAGGGGATGGGATGGAGATCACTATAACTTATACTTTGGGGCCTGTTAACACACAATTTGTCCTAAATCCATCATGAATACAATTCGGGAAATGATCATTCAAATGAAAAAATCTGTGGTTTTAGGGAGCAACAACTATACTCCTCTTTCATGAATGTGAAAAACAGGGTTTAAGTCTATATCTGCTGGAGAATGGTATGTTCTACTGATTGAATTGTCATTGATGCCAACCTGGGACTTGCAGTGGCCGCACAGGTAGTTATTGATGCCACCAAGTCCCTCTTGCAGTGCACAGGTATGAATGATCCCAGTACCCTCATATCCAGTGCCTTACAGAGATGGGTTGTGCCTTGGAGCACCTTGTGGAGTCCTGCAAGGTCCTTGAACCCACAAGGTTGGATCTTGGAGCCACCACCTTGTTGATGATGCTGAAGACCATGTTGATGATGATGAAGAGCTTGGTTATGGTACTGAAGCCCTTGTGGACGATGGAGAAGCCCTTGATGGGTTGAAAAAGCATTAATGACCCATTCTATGGTCATTTATGCTTTGTTGGGGTCATGGTACCCTAGGAGAAGGCTTGGCAACCCCGCGGGAGGTGGCATGATGGACCTTGACCCTTATGGGACTTCTTGTGTGGTTGAGATGATGACAACCTTGTTGAAGAAGCCCTCTTGTACTTGTTGACTAATGTGGATCACTTGGTCATCATGTGGTACTATTACCTTCTATTGGGATCTTCAATGGTTGGTGATTGGTGGTAGGGTCCTTGGTTTATTGATGTACCCTTGGATTTGACGATGTGGAGGACACCTTCACTCTTAAGGACCTGTGGTCAACTCTTGAAGCCTTGGGTTAATTACTGAAAACCCTAAGGTTGACTATTAAGATATATGTGGTGACCTTGATGAATTGTGGACACACCTTAAGGTTGACCATTAAAGAAAACTTGTGAAACAAAATATAATAATAAATGGAATTTGTTACAACTTACCTTTCGTTGAAGTCGATCCTAATCCAAGGAAGCAGTCAACATTGAAGAAGTATAAAAACAAGACAACCAACGATGAAGTAGTAGATATAAGCTTGTTGATGCTATTGGACTGAGGTAGAGATCGTGGACTGAGGCTGCCTCAGGATCGAGGGTTATAGCAGTCTGAGATTTTAACATCTTTCATGTATTGACAGTCTGGTTTTGGACTTGTTTGGGGATTCTTCCACAGTATAAACACAAGTCCATCCGCACTCAAAAATAAAATGATGAAGAGGCAGAATTTGGTGGTAGCAGCAGGTGGTGAGTGGAGGTTCCACCTCTGATTTTTGGGCAACCATATGAAGTATTCCTCTCTGAATTCAGGTATTTTACTGAGGGAGCAGCAGTGGTGGAGTGTAATGGTTGAGCTTTGAGTTATTCCGGTGTACAGTCCACATTATCATGCCAACAACTTGTTTTGAAGTTTTTATTTACAGTCATATAAGGCAACAACAGTAAGTGAATTGATCTAGGTGGTCACATGAACAAAAAGCCAAAGGATACAGTGAAGGCTTATCTTAAACTCTGATCAGCATATCAAGTCTGAGGTGGATGCAAAGTCAAGGTTAATGCTTGGTGCATTAGTCCAAGTCCTCCACAGATCCGAGATGATGGTATGTATATAGCACTAATATCCTTATAACAACAGTTTTAATGATGTATGATGACTATGTTACATATACATATGTCAACAGTAAGGTACAGTTAGTTGTGACAGTTGTATGATGTCAAAGCATATGATGATAACTTTACAGTGATGACACAACATGACAGTAATGTGTGTACAGTAGTGATGCACAAGAATGATGACAGAGATGCAATAATATGCTTTGACAATGTTCTTGAGGTTGCATGATGATTATCATGAAGATGATGATAATGCATACTCTATGATGATGGTATTGCATACTTGTACACTATGATTATAATGATGCATAATGATGATGATGCATACTTGATGATACACTACGATGATGCATACTTGATGGGCCCATAACCTCAAGCATGCGTTATGAGGGTGTGACAGTGATACTTTCAGTAGAAGACATGATGATGATGTAACAAGTAAAGAAGATGACATCACTGTGGAGGATCAGAGGTTGATAAGCAGAAGACAAGTTGTTTAGGGTTGATATGCAGAGGTTGATAAGCAAAGGTTGAGTTTTGCACTTGAGGATTGGATTCCTCAACCCTTTCTTAGTTAACGCTAAGAAAACTAGGCTGGGTCCTGTTGTAAGAGTTGGTGCTCTTCTTATCAGTTGGTGCTGATTGTAATTGCGAAGATTGAAGTCTTCCATTACCATAAATAAAACTTACATTACATATATTATTGTGTCTCTCTTTGATGTGATTATTGTGCTTAACTCATGGTTGATTTGGCTGATGAATATGATGATGTAATTGATAACATAATGCTTGATATACTCTGATTGATTGATAAAAGTTGAAAAATGTTTAAATTGCTCACACATTGATTCACCTCCCCTCTCAGTGTGACTATTGTGTCCAACAAGTTCTTGAGAGGCATCTTGGGCACAATCTTTCGAGGAGAGACAAATTAGATTGTTTCTAGCATCGATGTGAAACATATCCAACATAGCCTTAAAGTTGTGTCAAACGTAGTTGCTGTTTCAAATTATAAGAGAAGTGTGGTTGAGTCAACTATTGCTGCAAATATGGCATGCCCCTCTGCTGATGGGAACAATCAAGAAGAATTGATGTAGAGTCTTCTAGCACAGATGCACATAGGAGGCCATATGGAACAATATTAAAAACCTATCTAAGAATGATTGCTTCTCATGCAGGGAATGGAAGCCTCAATTTTAAGTCTTATGTTACTAGACATTAAATGTCTTATGTCTGGCAAATTTTAAAGGTTTCCAGACACAACTCCAAGTTTTATCTGCACTTTGTAAGTGATGTTTTCAACGATGTCAAATAAAGACTAGTATCAACCTAATCCCAAGCAAAGTATGGCACATTGAAGAGAAGCTATTATTGTCAATGTTGCACGACTCGTACTCGGCTGGTATCTGACTCATCGACTCGGAAAAGACTCGAGAAGACTCGGGAAGACTCGGAACAGACTCCGCAAGACTCGACAAATAGAAAAAAACCTCAAAATATGGGAGACTTTAGACACATTAAAAAAGTTTAACAAAGGAATTTTGATTTTGGAATATATACTAAGGGTTTACATTAAAACACATTTACAATTTTTTTCAATTAAAGGGTTCACATTAAAACACATTTATATTAAGGGTTTACATTAAAACACATTTAGAATTATTTTTTATTTTAATTTAAAAAACTATATATATATTATAATTTAAAAAAATAAGTTTTTTCTTTAAATGTGGTATAACTTTAACCACAAACTAACTTTAATTTGAATTATATTAACATGAAGATTACAATTATAAATTATAATATAATAATATCAATATGTTATATAAAATAATCCTATATAATATGTTATATAAAAAAACAAAAAAAAATTACAATTATAAGCATCCATATTTAACCAAATATTACAATTTACAACTATGAGCACTACGCTAAACAAATGATAAATCTATTATGCTTGGGTTGATCGTGTTAACACGAAATAGGAGGAACTCGACATTCCGCAACTCAAACAACATTGTTCCTCTCGTTTAGCCAAACCTACGCTCTGCTCCCTTTGTTCTGTTTGAAACACTCGCTTAGGGAAAGACATGAGGGGGGGCCGATTACTTGACAGGTGTGGACGGGGATAGAACCTGACTTTCTGCTTAGAGAAAATCCTACGAAATTGAAGGCTGCGTCCATTTTCGTCGGGTCTGTTTGTGCTTTTTGGCGAGTCCGAGCGAGTAATTGACGACTAACCCACGAGCAACCGATGAGTCTTTTGATTTTGGCGAGTTTTGCTGAGTTGGCGAGTCTGTCCCCGAGTTTCAACCGGTTACTCGTTTTCAGCACTGACTCAGGCAAACTCGCAAGTACTTGCGAGTCTTGGTCGAGTTGTGCTTCACTGATTATTGTTACTCAAAAGATCCTTTTTAGTCACCTAAGCTTTATTTTCAGACATCATCCCTCGATTTTCCAGATATGTGCTAATTGTTGAAATAGGTTTTAAGATATACTCATGATGAGGGCTGACATGAGGTAAACAAAGAGGTACAGTCTGGGCCTGTTCTAGAAGTTAGAAAGAGATTGAGTACCAAATTGGACATGTTTACCCCCCACTTGTAATTTTCATCACAAACTTCATGGGATAACAAATGGTGCCTTGCATGACAATTTTGAATGCTCATATTGATTTGATAATTGCTGGTTTTCATGTTGTTTATGTTCAATTAGAGCTCTAGTGGTGGGTTCACTTGGATCCTTGATTACTCTATTAGATGGGTTGAGGCAATGCCATTGAAAACTTCTTTTGGTGCAACTATTACCAAATTGTCTGATAAGAGCATTGTCACATGGTTTGGGGTACCCAATCTGATCACTATTGATGATGCTAGTGTTTTTTATTCAAAGGAGTTGGTGAATTTTGTTTGTAGTATGGCATCATCTTAGCCCATTCGGTAAATCACTAGCCATAAGGGAATGGCCTAGCCGAGTTCAACAACAAAAACCTTATCCAGATTATTTGGAAGATGACAAGAATAAGAGATGTTGGGATGGCCAACTCAAGTGTGCACTATGGGCTGATTGTATCACTAAGCCCCAGCTGGTAAGATCCCCTTCGAGCTAGCATATGGTTTGGATGTGGTTTTGTTGGTCAACTTGAGATTATTGGTGTAAGAGTTGTTGCAAGGGTTCACTACTAATCATGAGGCTCTCCAAGCCCATAATGACCACCTTGCATAACTTGATGAGGATTAACTGGTGGCGTATGATCACTAGGTGGACTATTGGGATCATGTGAAGCAAATGCTTGATTGGAAAGCTAGGGACACACATTTGCAAGTAGGAGATTTGATCTTGCTATGGGATAAGAAAAATAAGAAATTGAGAAACACCATGGCGAAGTTGACAGTTTGTGGTTGGCTCCATACCTCATTGATTTGATTGTTGGTCCCAACACATTTCATCTCATGGATTTGGATGGCGAAAGAATCCAGATGCCAGTCAATGTGGAGAGATTTAAGTTGTACTTTCAATGAGAGCTTTGTGATCATACATACATTAATTAAAAACAGAATAAAAAAGGAAAAGTATTTTTTGGGTTCCATAGGATAGTTAGAGTCACTTTTTTCTCTTATGTTGAAACTAAGCAACAAACTCAAATTCTGCAATAAACAAAATAAATAAGAACACTAGGGTAGTGATAGAATAACAAAGCCCTAGGAGAGAGAAAAATCAAGTATAAAAGTGCTAGAGATAAATAGAACCCAAGAACAAGAGAGCGCTATGGTTTATGGTGCCCTTAGGTTAAATCACTTTTATAAAATTTGAATGAATGATCAGAAGAAGTTAAATAATACAAATAAGAGTTGGTGTATATATATTATACACTATTCAAGTTGTAGGGCTCTTTCCCCAAGAGGGGTTGTGATCCTACGTTGACTAGGTTAGACTTAACCAAACCTAAATATAATAATGAGGTCTCTCGTAGACAAAATTGAAGCTTACACCATTCTCACCATCTTCCCCTTAAGTTGAACATAAGGCCATGGAGAAAAATGATGATTACAAATGGGAGTTGGGTTATAGATACCCAATTCAATATGAGGTCGGCCATGGATGAATACAAGCGAGAATGAGTTTATAAATGTGCAACTCAATATAGTGTTGGTCATGGCCAAAAATACAAATGAGATTGTGTTTATAAATACCCAACTCAATATAAGGTTTGTGGTGTTTGAAATACAAGTGGGATTGGGTTTATAAATATTGAACTCAATATAAAATTGGGCATGCTGTAAATGAAGATTACACCCCTATTATTTACAACCCCCCTTTCTTTGAATAGGGAGCTAGGAAGAACAAACATCAATTCATAAGAGTCATAGCCCCCCTTGAACACCATATCTTTGACACCATCACAAGTCCACAAGTTGGTGAAGATTGCCTTTGGTAGAGGTATAGTAGAGTAGAATTCTATAGGGTAAGATCTAGATGAGTGATCAATAAGGTCCTCATCATCAGGATATGTCTGCCCAATCATTGTAGGAGTAACATCAGAATGTGAAAGAGAAAAATCCATTGAAACATGTTGAGGATCATCTATAGGTGGATCCTCTACAAGTAGTGGAAAGGTTCTTAAAAGACCATGAATAGGAACTTCATCAAAGATAATATCTCTTCATTCAATCACCTTGTGAGTGAATGTATCATATAAACAATAAGATGTAACATGGGTTCATTCACTTGATCCATAAATTATGAGATGCAAAACTGATGGAGTCATATCTTGAACATTAGGAAAGGCTTTCTTTAGGTACATCTATGAACCCTTGCTCCAAAGAAGGCTAGTGATTTGATTTGCCCAAATATCATAATTAGCCTCATTTATTGAGCAAAAATCTATTACGAGTCCATAGGTTCAACAACAACAAAGAAAAACCCTTTGTAATGTCTTTAGAAGTTTCACCTTTATATACCCAAGAGAAACATATAGACATACTTCCTTTGAAAAAATATTCGAAAAAATTTGTAGGGCTGGCCTTAAAGGATGGTTTAAAACCTAGTAAAAACTGTAGGGAACCCTAGGGAAAGTGATGAACCAAAAACCCTAGTTTTGTAGTCAATGCCACTAGTAAAAAATTTTCGCATCAAATATTAAGTGAGCTCTAAAGAAGGGTTAAAACTTAAAATCCTAGGAAACCCTTAGAAAAGAGATGATCCAAAAGCCCTAGTTCTGTAGTGCATGCTTACACAATGCCACTATCTAAAAGTGTTTGTATTAGATGCTAAATTAGGTGAAAAAGATGCTTTGAATGCCTTGTTCCACAGTCACAAAAATTTAAAATAGTGATGCCACCAGTCAAAAAACCTTTGATCAGTTTGCTAAATTGAATAAAAGGTGATTTGAAACCCTAGTTATGCAGTCATAAAACCCCAAGTGATCTATGATATTGGACACAACCTTTAGGCCTGAAGTGTCTTTGTGTCCACATGTTGGACACAGACACGTCCTGACGGTGTTAGACACGTGTTTTAGACGTGTCATGTTTTAGGACACGTCCAAAACACGTCTCCAACATTGTGTCAAGATGTGTCTCAACCTATGTGAACCGTGTCCCTAAAACATGACACCATGTCCCTAAAATAGGACACTTCTAACCCAAAAAACTGTAAAAAAACAATTTTACCCTCATTCATTCACATTTTTTAGTGGGGCTTGATCTCTGGGAGGGGTTATTTTTGCCGGTGAAGAGTATTAGAAGGTTTTCCATCTTAATCTACCCCTTTTTTCTTTTTCCAGTGGCATTTCGACATCTATGTAATACATTTTGGTTTTGATGACTTAATGAGAAATATGATTCCGACATCTATGTAATAGAACATTTTGATTTTGATGATTTAATGAGAAATTTTATGAGTCTATGAGAACCCACTGCCCTGATGGAATTATAGCCCCCCATGTTTGTTATCCTTCTTTGTCTACATTTCGTGATGTATGTTTATTATTCTTCCATGTAATTTACATATTACATTGTTTGGCTCTTAGTTGTGATCTATTTTATTATTCTTCCATGTACATTTACATATAACATTGTTTGGCTCTTAGCCTCTCAAATCAAGTTAGAGAGTGTTACCGACTAAGTTGTACTTGGTAGGATTTCAAGTGAGCCGACAAAGATTCAACAAGCATACTTGTTCATACTCAGAAGTTTTGAAGTCCATCAGGCCTTTCATGGCCCTTTCTTTTTTATTATTTTTCACATGTTCATACCCCGCAGGGATATTGTAGTAAATGTCGTAGCATGATGAATTTTTGTAAACGACTTGGCTTTCCTAGGAATTAGACATCAATTTGGTTATTCCAAGGTGTTTTTTCCCTTGTTAATTATGCATTGCTTTCAAGCGATGTATAATTTTTGAGTTTTTCACCTGCTCCTCCAAAGCTAGAATGGTCGTCTTGGTCGTTAGGCTTTAGGAGATTATTAAAGTCCATGTGTCAATGTATATTACCATGCTAGGAATTATTTTTGAGTCATATGAACATGTGCTAGGTCCCCCTAGGTTTATTTTTCATGTAAAAATGAAGAAATTTTTAATGTTTTAATTAAAAAATTTAATAATGTCATAAAAGTGTGGCTAGAGGGCCAAGTTTTCCATAGGGGTGCTCGTTTTCTAACTCAAAGCACCCACTATACCCCAAAACCCACTTTTTAGAGTATTTGAGTGATTATTTATCACTTAAAATAAAGTTCTCTTGAAAAAGGCAAAAAGTGTGTAAAAAGATTAAAAAATATAGAAAAATATGGAGAAAAATCAAGTTCCTAAATTAGTGGGAACTTGTCCTAGACATGTTCCTGTTGAACTAAGGATCAAATTAGAGGATGTTTAGAGTCAAATCGTGATTGATTGGGAGCATATCCCTTGAGGGCGGGTTATCTCCACTAAGAGAGGGGTGCATCTCCTTGATGGGGGCACATTCCTTGAAGTGGAAGCTTGGCATTGAGTAGGAGCTAAATCCCAAAGGAAGGGGGGAGCACTTCATGAGAGGTGGTGCCCATCCCTTGAATCAAACTTAAGCACAATCCCCCCTTTATCTCTATCCACTCCAATTATCTCCTCTTTGAGAATGTGCCCCCCTTTGGCTCATTTCTCTATAAAAGAAAGTGCTTTGCTCTCATTTTTCTCATGGTTAGAGGGTGGAACCCCTACTGAATATCTGAGCTAATTTGTAATACTTTTTTGGAATAATAGAAAGGATTTGGAGGTCTCATGTGGTGTATGGCTCAAGTCTGTGGATGATCGTTGTCTTATGTTTATGCTGAGGTAATCTATAGAATTTCCTTTTTGTATTTGCTGCTTCTTGTCAAAGCTAGCCTCATTGAAGGATTACGCCTAATTGGTAGGAGTGAGTAAGGTTGTTTCGTTTACTTTCTTAAATAATTTGCGTTCAAGAATAAGAATTTGCATGCTTGTTTATTTATATGTATGCTCTTCTTTTCTTTGGCATAAGCTTTTACTTGATTTGACTAGCTTTTTGGCAAGTGTGAAGGTTTTTACCGGTGCTTCATATTGGATTTTGTGGGAGATCTTTCTTGTTTTTCCCATTCTCCAAATCTTTTGTAAAGAAGACATTGTCCCTCCTCTCTCCACCAACAGACTCCATTGTTCAAGATTTCCTAGGCTTCTAGCATTCTTTCTCTCTCTCCGTCACTTCTTTAAAATTATTCTTTGTGGTTATGTTTGTCGTACATACTCGAGTAAATTAGTTTCTTTTAAAAGAATATTTTAAGGATGATTTATTTAAGTATAATGCTAGATCTAAGTCTTAAAGCTTTAGTTTGAGTAGATCTAGATTGCTTAAGTACTTATGCTTATTATTTATATTTTAAGTACTTAACATTTATGCTTTTAACGCTTTATTTGGCACATTTGGTGCATTTCAGGTGGTTGGTTTTACACTTTGCTTGCCAGGACAAGTGGAAGTGCTGTCGAAAAATCAAAGATCTAGACCATCCAAGGCCTCCTGAAGCAATATTCTTCTATCCTACTTCATTTCTAAAACTTATAAAGCCTTTGGATCCAAATCTCTAAGGACCAAAGGAATCCACTTTCAATCCGTAAAATTAATAAAGGAAAAGCAAGTGGGCTACCCAACACCCACACCGCATCCCACTTTGGGAGATTTGTGTCGCCTGTTTTATGGTTTGCTTTTATGTTCTGTAATATTATTTTTACTGCTAAACTTAGATTATTTTCATTTTGCTTTTAATTAGTTTAAACCTTCTTTCAAGTTTTATTTGTAATTTGCAAAGTAACGAACCCGACTTTGCTTTCCCGAAGTACTGAAAGGGAAAAGAGATTCTTGGCCTTTGGTAATTAGCTGAACATTTGTTTACTTTTGCAAGTTGCTTTTCTTTTAATTGGAATGAATACTTTGCACAAGTCTCTGTGTATGCTCTTGCCCATCGCAAGCTTGCTTGAGCTTTGGTACAACCAAAAATAGGATTTGTTCCATTCAATAAACTTTCACATCTAATTATAAAAACTCACATTGAATTAAAAACTAATCTCCCTCACAGACGAAAATCTGACGTCTTGCCTTGTCTTTTGTGGGAAAATTTCATGGTGAAGCGGTAACCACTAGATAGTGACTATGGGACCTGTCAGGTTGCACCCTCGTTTGGTGTAGTGTTGGATACGCTCCCACGACTCCAATCTAGCCCATCTTTCAAGTGTGAAATCACACTTGACAAATTCGGATTTGGTTCCTCGTACGGTTTACCTCATGGTATATCGGAGCCCCCCTTTCTTGTAATCCATTCATCCATAATAATTAAAACTGTCAAGAGGCATTGCAAAACATTTTCTTTCAACATACTCCATTTACCCTTTTTCAGCACTGGTCTAATTTAACGATATTTTGTTTAAGTGAATCTAATGTGTCATGATTGATTTATCATTGATATATTGTTGGTTTAATTAATATGTGATTCTCTTGTTTTAGTAATTCATTTCAAACTCCTAGATTAAGTTTCATCTTTCATAACTTAGCTTAAGGCCTTAGTTTTTCGTTCTTTGGGACCATCTCCCTTGGCTTGGCTAGGAGTTGGCCTAGACAGAGGAGTCAAGTATTAGGTGACAACACTTGACTTGTGACTTTCCCTTAAGGACGCACCCTGTCGCTTGAAGGTTTCTGCCATGCTAACCCTGAGGCACGTATTCTGACGACAACAAGGAGCACACCAATAAGTATTTTGTGGGGGCATATTCCACAAGCATCACAAGGGGATTCATTTCATATAGGGGAGGTTACCCCTTATTTCTATTCCTACCCATGAAATTCAATCTAGGTGGCATCATCATTGTAAGTGACATAATCTAAACTATAAAGGGTGTTTAGTAACATGAAAAGATAATAATAGGGAAGGCACCCTTATGCATGGAAAGTTTGGTCACGAAAGCATCGACATAATTAGCACAAAAGCAACAATCTAACCCTCTGTTGTGGGGAAGTGTCCCCCCCCCGCTCCCGCTCTCGAAGCTCGCTTCTAAAGGAAGCATCCAAGAATCTCTAGGGAAGTGCGCTTCCTAAACACTTCCATATGGGAGTGTTTTCAAGAAGCCCGCTTCCGTACAAAAAAAATGCTTCGTCCTTGTTTTTTTCATTTAAAAAAAACAAAAGGTTAAGTGATGGGTGGGGGGGAACTAACCCTAGGTCCATGCTAATGCTATATAAAGGAGGAAAAGCCTACTCTAATAGAAAAAAACCTAACCTTAGTAATCATCAGTAGCATTAAATGGTAATGTTAAATTCTTAAAGTAAAAGATGACATTTTCCTTGTCTTTCATTTTCTATCCTTTTTTCAGGATGTTTGAGAGTGGTTCCAACATCATCTAACTTCAAATGAAAAAAGTAAATTTTTTTATCCCATTCAAAATTAACAGACTTAACAGTTTTTAGGATTTCAGGATTGCAATGTTTCCACTAGGTTCTATGATCTATCATGTATGAGGGTATGGGATTGGCATTAAATCAAGCACATAAACCCCTCTATGTACCTTGATGTTGGTGGTGTTGATTGTTCATATTAATGTTGATGGCCTCAAAACTAGTTTTTGAAGAATCCCTAGTTTATAGCCTATTTATATATTGAAAATGTGAAGCTTTAAGGTTGATGTTATGGGTTCGGACCTATGGTTAACAAATTCACTACTAGATAATTGATGATTGATGATTGATAAATGATGTTATATGGTATTATGGTTATTTCATGTTTTTATGCTTTCTACAACTAATTCAATATTCTACAGGCATTTGTTGACATATATGCATCAAAATATAAAAATATATATATTATAAAAAAAATGCTTCCGAAACGCTTCCAAATCGGAAGCTTTTGAAAATTTCACTTTTTGCTCTCGCTCCCGTTACCGTTTGTCACTTTCGCTTCCGCTCCCACGTAACATAGCTCTAACCAGTGGTTGAATTGAGTAAGGAAGGCTCACACTTGCTTTGATACCATGTTTAGATTCACAAGAAATAGTGAGGATCAAGTGGAATCAACCAACAGGCTCAAATTCTACAAGAGAATAAATAGTAGCACTAGGGCGGCGATAGATTGACACAACCCTAGGAGAGAGAAAAACAAGCCAAATAGAAGAGTGCTAAAGTGAAATAGAACTCGAGAAGAAGAGAGCGTTTTTATCCACTAAGTTGCACTTAGGTGGATTTCCAGTTAGCAGTGAAAGACTTGAACAATTCCATTGTTCATCAATGTGTTCAGAAGTTCATCAGGCCAATCAATGGTCCTTTTTTTATTTTTTTTACATGTTCATACCCTGCGGGGAAATTGTAATAAATGACTTAGCATGATGAAATTATGTAAAATGTTTGGCTTTACTAAGACTTAGTCATCATTAGTTTACTCTAGGGTGTTTTTTCCTTGAGAATTATACGTCGTTTTTTAATGACTTATAATTTTTGAGTTTTTCACCCACTCCTTCAAAGCTAGAGTAAATGTATTGGTAGTTAGACCTTAGGAGGTTACTAAAATCAATGTGTCAATGTATATTACCATGCTAATCATTGTTTTTGAGTATAATGAACATGTACTAAGTACCCCATAGGTTTTTTTAAATTTCCGGAAAATATAAATTTTTCCATTTTTCTAGGCTTATTTTTAATAAGTTAATTAAAAATATTCAAAAGTGCATAAAAGTGTGGTCTAGGGGCAGAATTTGCCATGGGGGTGCTCATTTTCTAACTCAGAGCACCCACTTAACCCCTAAACCCACTTTCCTAAGTTTTCGAGTAATTATTTATCTCTAAAATTAATTATTACTCGAAAATGGTAAAAAATGACCAAAAAAATGGAAAAGTGAAAAATTCGGGAACTCATAAAATAAAAGAAACATGCCGAAATTAAAATTTGTGAGTTGGCGAAGTAAAGTGGAAACATTCCTAAGGTTTCTAAAACACTTTGGAGTCTTTTTCTCGGCAAATAAAGACAAGTCGATTTTGCTAAATCAAGTGGAGCACATCTCTCAAGACAATGATGGAAATTTGTGAGGATAATAGCAAGTGTTGAGTTATGAATTAGAAGTTGGCATATTTTTTTCCTTTTCCATCCCATGCCAACTCAAGTAAAGCGCTCTCTCTTGGGCAAGTGCACCACCCTCTCTTGGTCATAGTTTCTATATAAGCAAGGCATTGCTCCATTATTTGAGAATGAGGCATTGAACTTCTACTCTTGTAATTTTGCTTGATCATTTGATCACATGTTAATGAAATATTTTTGAGAGGCTTTGGAGGCCAGATGTTGTGCAACCATCCCCTTTGATGTGCTTTTGGTCGATGTTTTGAGGTGATGTCCAGCTAGTCATTAATTACTTTGCAATAATTGTTGATTTATCCAGTTTAGAGGGTTATTCCAAAACACATAGAATAAGCATTCATTGTCTTTGATTTGTTTATTAATGCTAGATTAATTAGAGATAACGAAGTAGCAAGTGTATTCAGTTGTATTAATGCCCTTCTAATCTTTGTTAATTATGCATTCTGGATTTAGTCTCTTTTGGCAAGTGTTTGTGACAGTGCACGATAGGTGACTGATGGAGGAAGTTGAGCTCAGTTGCTTCTTCATCCATCTTCAGTTTTTCTTGTTTCATTTTGTTTAACTTCGTTGGGTTGCAGGCACATCTGGTCTTCTTTTCTTTCAAAACTAGAGCCGGTTCACGTTTCTTCTACCTTCAAAAAACTTAAAAATTCTTGCCTACCGATCTTTTTTAATTTTCAGATCTCACTTTATTCTTAAAGTTAAATTTTATTTCAGATCTGATATACATGTTTAGATCTCAATTTTAAAGCATATTTTTGTAGATTTAACATAGCTAGCTTCTCAATTTCCAAGTAATCTAATAGTAAATTTTAAAAATTTGAATAAGAAGTTAGTATATTGATTTTTCATTGACTATCTAGCAGAATTTAAAGTGCTTTAATTGGCCGCCCCAACAGGCAAGCCAAGATCCCAAGGAAAGCTTGCTTTCCTTAGTTCCTTTACTTGTTTTTATCATAGTTTAACTTAGTCAAATTTTTGCAATTTTTAAAAGGCTGTCCAAAGACACTTTTAAAGTGTTTTTGGGCATCTTTCATCACTAATAGCTTGTTGTTTTTGCAGCATTGATGAACAGATAGAAGGAGACTTTGGCGAAAATTTGAACTTTTAGACCATCCGGAGCACCCTGGACGCTCCTACGTTCTTCTAATAAAATTTTCCAATAAATTGTAAGTTTAGTGATCCTATTTTTCAAAGGATCACATGAATTTATGATCTGATAATAATTAATAACTATGTTGCACGGGGACCTGTCCCCCCCCAAAATTCTCGATGTTTCCTGCATTCCCGCGTTCTAGGGACTTTGGAACTCCTCGGAAACGTCCTCAATTCATCGGGGACTCCGTTGGGGACTTTGGGACTTATGAGCCGTACCCTAAACGGACCCTTCAAAATTGGGGACTTCTCAAGAATGTCCCTCGACCAATCGGGGACTCCTGGACGTCCCTCAACTTACACAATTAAAATTTAGAAAAACAAAAAAAATTAAAATTTTAATTAAAAACCTAACCTAAACCTCCCCCTATTCCTCTAACCCGCAACTCCCTCCCATTCTCTCTACTTTATCCTACGTTCCTAACCTACACTCTAACTCACTGCACCGGCATAACTTTATGGTCTACCCATCATTCCAACACTCTAGCACCTACATAACCCTCTACTCTATGGTTCTACCCATCACTTTGCATGCCGCTACTTGCTAGGTTGGCTCCCGTCTATAGTCCCGTGCACGACTCCACTATTTATGGCTCCCCTTTCTGCAATTCCACATGTGCCCCTTTGAGCTTGAAGAGCACAACTTGCGCCCCCCTCTCGAATCTTTGGCTCTCGGCACATGCTCAAAGTTTGAGTTCATGGCTCAACACAGGCTCACACTCACAATGAGTTTTCCTCCTCTCAGCCACAACACACTGCAAAGCACGGGTATTTCATATTTGATATTTTACATTTTATTTTTTTGTGTAAAAATCTTAGCACATGCTATTATAGTTTTATAAAAATATAACTTAGTATTTACAAATGTCAGATTACAGATATAAATTTATTTGTTACTTAAATTTCGAAATGATTCATCATTCATGTATACAATGTTGTAAGTTTTTG
>LPNX010029201.1:0-52817 GCA_001517045.1 Pseudotsuga menziesii | reverse complement strand
TATATATATATATATATATATATATATATATATATATATATATAACTGCCGTCCCTTGAAAAATTGGGGGTGCGCTCTAGCCGTCCCGAAAACTCGTCCCCATGTCCCCCCATCCCTGAGGCTAGTGCAACATAGATTAATAATAAAAAGAGCAAGTGGGCTACACAACGCCCACACCCCATCCTCCCTGGGGAGATTCGTAGTGTCTCTTTTCTTGGAGTGTTTTTTTTTTCCTTCTGTTTTTTCTTGTAGTTCTTAATTAACACTAACACAATCATCTTAACAGGTTGTATATGTTTTTACAAGTAAATTTAGTTTAAAGTTGGTTAAAATTTATTAGTTTTTGTAAAGAACACTAACCCACTACAATTTTTCTTAGTACCAAAAGGTAAAAGAAAATCATAGTGTAGTAATTAGTCTCATAAGTTTATGTATATTTACACAAGCACACAATCCGTCCTAGAAGGGCTGTATCGTTTTGTACTTTGCCTTTTTTTTAAATTGGAACAAACATTTGCGTCTATCGTGTATGTTCTACCCCTCGCAACTTTCTCTGAATCTTGGGGATATCAAAAGCGGATGTGTGCATTAATTAATTACTCACATTTAATTTAATCAACTCACATTAATAAAATTAACATCCCTTAAACATTACGAAAATTTGGCGTAAACGAGTTTGGTGAATAGTGGGCAAATTCTTCCGGGAAAGTAGGAACAACTAGAAAGTGACCGTGGAGTCCCGTTAGGCTACATCCTTGTTGGTGTAGTGTTGAACACACCCCCACGACTCCATCTAGCCTACATTTTCTCGTGTGGAGCCACTTTTCCCAAAATCCGGACATATTCCTTGTACCATCCG
The DNA here is from genome assembly GCA_001517045.1 of Pseudotsuga menziesii. Taxonomy (NCBI): domain Eukaryota; kingdom Viridiplantae; phylum Streptophyta; class Pinopsida; order Pinales; family Pinaceae; genus Pseudotsuga; species Pseudotsuga menziesii. Next base: position 51,958 of record LPNX010029201.1, on the reverse strand, counting down.
GTATATCAGGAATCCCCTCTCTCCTTTAATCAATTCATCTTTTAAATAATAAAATTAACCAAGAACACACTTGCAAAACATTTACTTTACAACAACATTTGCTTTGACTCCATGGCACTGGTCTTTAATATTTATTATTTGCTTCATTCAGTTAAGCTGTATTTTGTCGTGATTACTCTATTTATATGCTGTATAGTTGATTTAATTCTACAATTGTATTGATTAATATATTAACCTTCAAACTCCTAAATAACAATTTTTCATCCAAAACAACTAAGTACCTAAATCCTTAGTAATATTAATAGGGTCTACCCCCCTTGGCTTCATTAGGAGTTAAGCCTAAATGGAGGAGTCAAGATCAAGTGACAGTACTTGACTCAAGACTTGCCTCCAAGGACGCACGAAGCAGCTTGAAGATTTCTGCTGCATTAACCCCAAGTGTGTAAGAGGCAGCAACAAGCACTATAGTTTATGATCACAAGGTGGTAAATAGTACAAATAAGAATTGGTGTATATATATTATATACACAACTCAAGGGGTAGGGTGCTTTCCCCAATGAGGGTTGCGAGCATGCGTTCATCGTTGACTGGTTGGCCTTTACCAAACCTAAAGATAATAACGAGGCTGGCCTTAGCTGAAAGTGAAGCTTACACCATTTTCAACTGTCCAAAGGTTTTTAAAGATGCTCATCATTTTAGAATCAACAATCTGTTGGTATACTTTTTATATATTTAGAACACCACCCTTTTGGAATTTGTATTCTTTGTCGTTCTCTCTACACTTTCTCCAATGTTTAATTTTAGGGATTAATTATGGGCAGCATTGTACAGGCTTCTATCCTGGTTTACTTGTTAATTAATGGTTAGATTACCTTTTGTGATTCATCTGTGTGATTTTCAGTCACCAAAAGTTTGAGTGTTTTCATTAGTTTAAAAATAGAAGAAGTAATTACTAAACATGTCTATTCTAGTTAGATTTTCCTACTTTTGATGAAGTTCGACATTCAAGCTATTGATTGAGGATACTTCTATAGTATGTGCATACCTGAAAATCATTATACAAAAACCAAAGGTGCAGTTTATCATTTTTCGCGGAGCTATGTTTCACTTTCTCTATTTTCTATTTGAAAGACAGCATTAAAAAACTCGAAAATGAATGATAGATCTTGTAACTTTTTAATATTTTTGCAGATGTGTGTTTCTAGTGCGAGTACTAACTGCTAGAATTTTTACTCTCTTCTAGTTCTGTTCCTGAACTTCCGTAGGAAAATTTATCATTCAATTACAGGTAGCTAACTAGTCTTTCAACATGCAGGATCTACTTGCACAGCATTTTGAACTTGATCAACATCTTATTGAGTACATGTCAACAAAATCTTCTTGAGGCATGTCGTGGAAATCACATGGGAGTTAGTGACGGAGGTGAAGAATTCACTTGTGTTTATCTGCCTGAAACAATTTATTTTTCACCCACGCTGATATAATTACAGGCATTACTTCTGTAACCACATGAATTTATGTTGCAATTAGAAGATGAACGAAAGCTTACGAGTCAAAAGGTTTGCTTTCTGCTGTTGTTCTTGATTGGCGATTTTGGAAGAATGAGAAGTTTCGGATTGGAAATGGTTACTAGCCTCATTAGTTGAAGAAAGCAACTTAAATTATTAATCAGACACAGTGAAACTCTAGAGAAGTGAAGTCTAATTTTAGAATGCTCTGATCTTCTTTCATTGTAAATTTTAGATTAGACAATTGTAATGTTGCTTTGCACTGTATCCTTTGAATGTTCCCTGAGCAGAGTTTGTAGACAATTTTGACTAAATTCCCAGGTTCTTAAAGCAAGCCTAAATTTCCCAAGGGATGTTAAACTTAACATGCTCCATCAAGTATCAAACATATTATGCTTTAAATGCATTGTGAAAGGGCATTGAGTTTATCTTGTTTGTGGGCTCTACGAGTTGTATAATTATATTGCACACATATATGCAAATGATTCAATATATATTAGTCAGTGATCAATAAATAGACCGGTCAGTGAATGGAGCATCTGCAAATGTACAAGTCCCTTCTATCCTTGCTTTGTGTAATCTTTCATGTGCTTAGGTTTACATGACCTAATTGTTGTTAATTAATAATATTTGTACACACTTGTTTGTTACCTTATTGAGTAGGTGACATGCCATGAACCAACTGAATATGGTGTCATCTGTGTGCAAATGACTTTTTGGTTAGGATATATCTGGGCTTTATTCTATAGTTAAGTTGCTTATTTGTTCATTTCTGTTTTTCATAGTGTTTTGATCCCTTTTCGTTAAAAGATTATATGCAAATCTTGCATTAGCAAACAACTTATTGTTTTGAACATCCAATCGCTATTTGCTAATTGTACAATCTTCCTTGTCTAGCTACGCTACCTCCATGGGACTTTCTTTGTCTATTATTTTGTGTAATGCTTTTTTCCGACATACATAGGCAATTTGTGCAAAAGTTCTAAATCTTTATGTTCAGCTAAAGCTGAGATCTGCATACAATAGATTTACTTAGGTTTTGGTAATTTTAAGGAGCTTTGTCTTGATCGAATGAAACATTGCATTCTCTTATTATGGATGCTATTAGAATAAAGAACCTATTGTAGGCTGTGCTTTTGAATGTACTCGTTTGTTTTTTGCTGTTGCTTATCAAAAGTGTGCCTTTGCTATATCTACTACTATATTATCTATCTTTGGAATTAAAATTGTGCTTTTGTATAATGTTTTTTTCCACAGACATGAAATGAACAAAAATAATTTATTAACAAATGTCCAAGCTAAAAAAGACAATAAATAGAAATCCATACGGGACAGTTATAAATATAATTGAATAATGAATAGATGATATAATGAATTACAATGCCATGTGGTGGTATGCTTGTACACATTGATTGACTATCATGGTTGATAGGACATGCCCTTTAGATAAGGTGTGTTATTTTCTTTATTTATTGTTATTATCTATCTATTTATTATTGATGTCTAATTATATACATTTAGGTTCAGTACATTGCCTACCCTTTTAAAATGCTTTGTCCTCAAAACATTAAAATGTTGTTTTTGTTTTGGCTTGTAATGCTATCTCATGATTCTTCCTTCTTAAGTTGGTCATGGTTGGGGACATGAGGCAGTATTATTTTCTATGCATTGGGTAGAATTGTCTTACTATGAACGGGTCAGACCACCCTATCTCATTTTTCTGCAAAATTATGGAAAATTACAGGGTGCTAAAACCATATTTAGGGGTTCTTGCGTGGTATTTAGACACTTATTTCACTTTTTCCTTTGATTTGTTCTTCCCTGCATGCTCTGCTTAAGCCTAGATCTCGAACTATCTCCTTATGCTCCTTTATCTTGTTCTTTCTTTATGGAGCTTCCTTGTTGATATGAGGGTTTCAAAAAGGAAGCAATGAATCCTTCTGCACCTTGTAGAGGGAAGTCTTCAAGGTGGTCTCTAGGTCAGGCTCTGTCCCCTAGGGTTTCTGTTAGTAGCCACCCAACTTCGAGTAATTCCAGGACAATCTTTTCCCCCGGGTCTTCCCAATCTGCAACCATAAGCACCGGCTCCGCTAGAAAGTCAGTATGGATAATGGTCGCATCTATTGGTGTTGGGAAAACGAAGCTTTGTTGTGGTTGTGAGGAGAACATTGTGTAAGGGTTACCACTAAGCGCTGATTCCAACGGTTGTACTAACAAGGACATTAGGTCATCTTCCTTTTTCGTGTATCTGTAGGTTTTCACATTTATCTTCCTCCAGTCTCCATTTTCTCCCGTCGGTCACCCAAAAACTTAACTGTCATGTCGTCCATCGATTGAGAGCCCTTCTATGAAGGCTCTGATTCTGCTGACCATAAATTTTATGGGGACCGTTGTGGGGAGGAGAAAATGCTTTTCCCTTCTATAGGGTCTAGCGAATAATCCACATCATCAACCGAATGATATGGCATTTCACTAGTCATGATGGAAATCTCCTATCGTTTTCCTGCATCTGATGTGTGAAGGCCCATGAAGGACTCCATACGCAGCTCCTCAGACCCGAGAAACCCTCATCATTCCCTCCTTTATGCAAATAATATACCTTCCTCTAATGAAATTTATTCTAGGTTCTAGCATTATATATATATATATATATATATATATATTGAAGATGACATGTTGTTCTGGGGCATATATATATTTTGAAAATGTTCGACTATGTACTTTTTATGTTCTTGACTTTTCTTTGTGTTGATTACCATATGAAATCAGAAGCTTGTAAATCATATGCCAATGGAAACACGATTCATTGATGAATCCAACCGTATGAGATCGGCCACCTAAAGTGAATCGTTGGCATTAGAGGAAATTTGAGGTCTAAAATAGGCCTTATAAGAAAACGAGCCAACAATAAATTCTTGTGAGTTGGAATTCAAGAACCAATAGAATTTCAATAAAATGAGTCAACCATAATGGTTGACTTGACATATTTGTCATAAAAAAACTAGTTTTTTCTTCTTCGTATTTTCAACATATCTCTTCGTGTTTCTACTTAAATTTCGAGTGGGATGGCTCGTTGGATGCGTAATTATATTTTGCGTCCAATGAGTACCTAAATTGCATACTTTTGACAGATCCCGCTACCCCAAAAACAAGAAATACCTGCAAAATGTGATGATGACATCCTCATCACATTTTTCAAGTATTTCTTGTTTTTGGGGTAGTGGGGTCCATCAAAAGTATGCAGTCTGGGTACTTTTTGCGTCCAAGGATCCCTCCCGCTTGAAATTTGAGTAAAATCATAGGGAGATATGTTGAAAATACGAACAAAAAAAGTAGTTTTTTATGTCTTCTTCCAAAATTAATAAATATTATTTTATTATTTTAACTATTATTTTACTATTTTCCTTGGGAGGCTCATTTTAGACCTCAAATTTCCTCTAATGACAAGGTTTAGGCCTGACAAAGAGGCCAGTGCAATTAAATTTGTTGAAATCATGGCTAAAATCTTGTCTATAGCTCGATTGAGGTCTTAAAAACATTCGATCGAGGTTTCAAGCGCATTTTTAAATCGCTCCATTGAAGGTTTAGTTGTGGTTAGTTTAAAATACCGATTGAGATACTTTTACTTCCTATAGTCTTCTCATGGGATTCTATTTATTTTTTTACTATTAACAATAGCTCGATTGAGTTATTTAAAAAATCTTAATTGAGGGTTAAGAAAACCTTTTTATCGAGTTATAGAGATCATTTGAGGGTTTTCTTAACCATCGATCGATATCTCTTAAATATCTCGATTGAGTGATTATTTAAGCTCTCGATCGAGCTCATTTTTTCCCACACTAACACCCTTCGCTTGCCAAAAAATGTTACCCATCTTCATGCGAACACCCCTATAGTACTGTAGTAGTAGATAATCCTCGACTAGTAGTTTCAAGAATTTATTCTACATGCATGGAAATCAAGAACCTCTAAAGCCAATTTTTGGACTGTTGTAAATTTCGTTGCTTTCAACTTTCTATAAATCCAATATATCTATTTTAGTTTAAAAAATATTGTTTTTATTGTTGTCTAATAATATATATCTATGTTTACCCAGATGCAGGTGATCTCACGCAAAAGGTGGTAGGGGTTTAGTCACATGGGGGGAATCCTTCCCTCCCTCGTGTCGATTAATTATGTTCTTAGGTGCTATTGCGAGACCTAGGCTTATGATGATGGGGTGTTTAATGCATGGACATGTAATGGCGGTGTGTTTACTGTACTATCTATGGTACGACACTCTAGCTAAGAAGTGGGAAATTATGGAAGCATCCAAAGAATTTGTATTCAGGCATGCGAGATGGGAAACTTTCGATGTTTGTTCTAGTCGTGATTTTGTGATGAATTCTGCTCCTAGTCAACACATTTTGAGCGATGAAAATGTGGATTAGGGTGGTATAAGATGAGCCTTGGTGAGGGTGGAAAGTTTGTTTGACTATATGTGAGGAAATAATGCAGTGTTTTGAGTGGAAGTGATTTCATTTGACTATGTGACGTGGAGGTGGAGGGTAAGGGGGTGTGAGCAAATGGAGGAAGAGGAAGGCTACTCTGTGTACCTCACGGGAGCGAAGACATGCATCATATGCAACTTTTCTTTACTAGGATCACATCCCTACAGACATTCAATCCAAAATTGAAGAAGTGGAGTGTGTTGTTTGGGAGGATGTCAACATGGGGGAAGAAACAATGGACATGGAGGTGCTAGTGGATTGGATCCAGGACCATAGTTTGACCTAGGGTTGACTTTCATAGTTTGAAAGGACATTGGAATTATATTGGGTGGTGAAGAACCTGTTAGCCCATATCTTGGTGGAAAAGAGTGAGAAAGAGGTTGAAAATGAAGAGCCTATCCAATTTTGGAAATAACATAACCATGATACTCGTCTGATGCATATAAGGAATATACCTTGGTTCTTTGTGAGTATCAAATGTCTATTGTTTAAAAAATAAATAATATATATCTATGTTCATTACACCAACTGAATATCAGTGTCAGCTATGTGCAAATGAAAGTGTTTGGTTAGAATATATTTGTACTTTATTATATAGTAAAGTTTCTTATATGTTTTTATTCTTAGTGTTTTGATTAGAGTTTGTGATTGTATAAGAACTCAGCCTAACCTTTCCTAACTCAATCACAAGTTTGAATAATTATATTAGTAAAGCAAAAATAGCTACTACATAGATTGATATCATATTAATATTAAACTTGAAAAATATAATCCAAGCTCCAATAAATATATTCTTAAAAAATCATTAATTTTGGATGTTGAATGGTTCATTTGAAATCGACTTTGAAAGAGAGATAAATTCTATAAGTGAACTGTTAAATTCTAGAAGTGAATAGTTAAATTCTAGAAGTGAACAATGACCATGTCTGAACATTGCCCCTATTATTTGAGCTAGAAGAATATGCCATCTTATGTAATTGGTGAAAAAATAGGATCATCATTCTACTATAAATGAACAGATAAGATCATTGAACTACTTTGTGAATTCAATCATTTAAGTGTTGGGCGACATCCCAATAGTTGAATTGTAGATAACTTCTTGAGAATACGATTGTAGCAATATGCCATTTGGGTATAACTTAGGTGGTTTGGAAGAGCGATTGCCATCCTCTCCAACTAGGTTCAATTCCCACAAGTGGCAAGTTCAACTCTGATTGAACATATCGTTATAGTAGCCTTGATCCTCGTGTTAAAAAATCCTTAGCTTCTATAAAATTTGGTTTATCATAGGTGCCACCCTCAAAATGAGGGGAAGTGCTTGGCAAGTTTCCCTAGGATATGTATTTCATGAAAAAAATATATTGTATTAACCAAATACAGTGGTGGATTACACCTTTGTTGATTGGGATAATGTAAAACATCCATATATTTCATTGGAAGCGTAGTTACAATTATTGGTAACCCATTGCCATACCATTTGGGACAAAATTTTTGATTTCTAAAACTAACATTCCAAAATATAAAATTTAAATCATTCAATTATATTGATCATAATTCATCTCTCAAACTATTGACATTGCTCAAATTTGACACATGCTTCATTTCTTTTCATCTTGTTAGGGATATTGTACTTGGGTTATTTACAATGTCTTACTGATTAGCTTGATTTTGTTCCACCTCTTCAAGCTCCATCTACAAGCATGGAAATCAAGTGTAATGAGTATATCTACATTTGTAGCATAATGTATATGAGTGTATAATCGAAAAGTGCACCACAACAACAAGTGTTGAAAGGGTTCCTAATTCTTCAACTAATTGGATTGATTTTTGTATTGTAAGTGAAATGAATGTCTACTTGATGCTATTTACATTATACTTAGATAAAAAAATTCCTATAGATATTATTTTCCAACACCACTCCAAATGAATTGGTGATCAATTTATCATCATTTACATCCTTCACAACTTGTTCCCTCTCAGTATAAGGACCTTCTCTTCCTCATTGTCTGTCCTTGCAAAGCATCCAACATACGTGGAATTGTATGTTTAAAGAATGTTTGCAAGTATTGTTGAAAAGTACATTATTAGTAAAAATGCAAAGAAAAATGTAACAACCCAATTGTGTGTTACTTGAATCACTTTTTTTAAGACTATATCGTAGCCAAAGCATCAAATATCTAATCATATAGAGCATAGCCCATAATTTAAATAAAACAATGCATGCCAAGGATTAGTAGTGCATACAACAATTTAGAGTTCACCATAAACAACCAACACATAGATTAGACATGACAACACACACATGTAGTCCTTATCTTACTGAATTCCATGTTCTAACCCAATCAATGCTTTAGAATCCTATGATCTTGCTATCAATAAAATCAGGGGAAACGACATCCAAGGTCACATTTCCACCCAAGAAATGCAACTACCTTCATAGGTATTCCTCCTCAAGTAGGGTTCAATATCAATGACATGATAAAATTAAGGGCACGCAAAAATTCTCTATAGATAATTGATAATTCCCAAAGGATGTGACAAATCTGACTCTTAGTTGATCACCCTCAGTGTGGTAGAGAGGCTTATGATTTCAACACCCCCCAAAACCCACAATGTATGGTGTGTACAAGTATTACCACCACCCTTATATATGGTGATCGTAAACACACAAGATATTGGTTCCCATCTACAAGGACCTTACTACAACCCTAACCCTGGTACATGCAGTCACACTTAGTAGTGATATCCCAAGGGATAAAAAAAAATACAAGTAGGTAATAAATATATAAGCATTAGTACCCCATGAATGGCCAATACACTCCTAGCCTCTTAGTTGACTTATACAGGGTTATAGAAACCAACAATCCATTTCGCCAACTACACAATTAAAAATCAAAGGTTTCTTGCACAAATAGTAAATTTCAAGAACATTACCTCTTAGATTAGTTAGTCCTGTCAATGACATGAAACTATTTTGTAATCTATCTCATGTTTAACATCATTTTTAATATTTGAATCTTGGCACTATCCTTCTCATGCAAGGGAAAAGTGGGATTGAGAACGAAATTATTTGTATTAAGTATAAGGTAAAAGTAGGTTATATCTATTTTCCCAATCCATTTTACCTTAGTTAACAATAGAGGTCATTTTCTCAAGTTAAACTCTTCCCAAAGGATTCCTAAGCTCTAGGATATGTTGATCATCCTCACTAAAATACAAGAATGATTCCTTGATTGTATTTCCATATATGCCCATGAGTATCTAATAATACCAATGCAAAATCATCACCATAAAGCAAGAGCATAAAAACTATGAGGTACATCAATATGCATGTTATCCAATTAGTGGCATAAATATCAACCATATCATTACAAGGACTAACCATGATAAATTATCATCAAATACCATCAATGTACATATCCATTATCAAATAAATCATCAATAATGAAATATTAATGCTCGTCATAATCTAAGTATTCACATAGATATATAGGTCTTTCACAACCAACCATCAACAGAGGAAAACAATAAGGGGATGATGAGTCTAGAAAATCATGAAATAAATATGTAGATGTGTTGGGGAAGGGTCAACATGATTGATCATGCCCCCCTATCACAGGGTCAATATAATCGAACCCATCCCCAACCAGAATTTGATGTGGTGTGGGTGTGATTCAGGATGGGTATCGAAACGATATTGAATAACAACATGAACGGGGGTGAACCATGAGGCAGCTAGACATGGTGGAGCCCAACATCAATGAGTGAGGAGAGGAGATTCCCCTTGTAGCCCCGATATGGTCACCAAAATAAGTAGTGTGTAATTTGGTACACAAATATGCCAATAGGAACCTACCAAGGCGTTGTGCAACCTCAGTAGAGATTTGAAGTAAAAGGAAAAACAAAGCAATAAATTAAAAAAAATAAAGAAAATCTACACTAACAAGAGGGGCACTCTCTTTAATCAGAATGACACATGTAAAGCCATTATATAAAGAATGAAAGAATGATTTTATTTTATATTAAAAAAGATATAGTACAATAGGGAAGAATCACCTCGATGTAGTGAAGAGGAAGAGTCCCTTGCAAATGTACGAGGGAGGGTCTGTTGGTCTCCTTGTGATCTGACAATATTCCAACCACATTCCACTAAATGGATCTGCAATAGGAGAAATTGAAGCAAGAATAGGCTAACTCCTGGCTCGAAGAGAATCTCAACAGAGAGAGTGATGGATCGAGTGAAAAGATGGAGAATTGCGTTTGAATGAGAGACATTGAGGGATTTTTGTAGGCACAGTAATGGCTAAGATAAGGATCTAGGGTTAGTTTTGTGATTCATAGATCAGTTACTTAATTTGTTCCATGTAAGGTTTCACTCCATTCTTTCCTATTTTTCTGTTATGAACAAGGCGGGAAAAACCGAAAATCAAGTTTGGGACCAGGTTGCACTTATCTGGGGAAATTGTGCAACTTAGGTCGTTGATTTCGAAGAAGAGGGTGTGACTTAGGTCCCTACTTTTGGGAAAATAGGTGCAACCTCAACTTAAGGTGGTCCCTTTAAGGTTTGATTTTTATTTTTTGACTTTATGTTACTTCCTCAAGGTCATGTGGATGGAATGAGGGGGCAAAGAGGTGCCCATGATGTAGTACGATGGAATGTGCAGAGGGCCCTTACTTGCAAATACAATTATCAACATGGATGAGGTGCATATAATCTCAAACATATGGACAAGGTAGGCATCCCCATGCTCGTATCAATGTCTCAATAGGAAATGAAATCTAGGGCTGAAGGGAATCTAATCAATGCATGAATAACTGTTGGATACAAAACATCATAAGTGTCCAATAGTGACCCAATCTAGAAATATAATGAGCATGTAATCACGGTCCAACCATGGTTGATATGAAGGAATGATGTCGAAACAATGGAATTCCAATAGAATGCTAAATCACAATAACTGATGCCCCGCTAAAATTGAAGGGGGTCGATATCTGTAAGGAGAATATAGGAAAGTCACTCCTCAAAGGTGACTCAAATAACTAGATATATAAATCAAGAAGGTCTAGGGAACTACATTTGTAACTGGATACCATAGGAAGCATATGCTTGGAGGGCTTCCAAAACACTATCACCAACGCAACTTAGATATCACATGAAGCAATTGGATAAAGGGATTTCAAAGAGACTCACCAAAGGATTAGAGTTAGGAATATCCAACATCTTCAACCAAATAATGAGAGAATAATCAGCATGTACGAATCTCAATGGTGTGATGATGAGTTGAAGTCGAGCACATGAGAAAAAACCATGTTAAGGGGAATTGAGGTATCCCCTCAGTTGGTCCAAAGGAACCATCAATGATGGTGGTTATGGGGCTAAGGTATAGGGTACCTCTAGGTCTATCCTTCGAAATGGATGGGTTTATATCGATAGCGGGAGACTCACTACTAGCGAGGAAATGGTGTTTCCTTGAAGGGGGTGCAAGGGATACGACTAAGGAATGGGTAGGGAAGGAAAAGGGTATAAGACACTATATAGAGATATGAGAGTAAATGAGAAGGGGACTCATACTTCCTTTGTTTATAGCATGAAGGGCCAAGGCATGGATGACTTGGTAGCGTGTATGGGACTTGAGATGATATCAAGGGAGAGACACAACTGCGGTACCAGTGGACATAACGACGATGGGAGGGGGGGACTCAGAGAGGGATAAATAAGGGGTGCTAAGGTCGACTGAAGGGGATACTAGTGTCAATATGACTCCATGGATAGCTCATTACATAATTCTTTGAAGAAAGGTGATTAGGGATGCTACCACAAACTGAGACTATACAGGATCTGCAGGAATCCTGGGGAGTATTGCTTAAAATGGTCTCCTCGATGCATGGGAACCGAAGATGGAGTAATAAGTAGTACTCCAATACCATGGCTTCTCATATGTGTGGACATATGATGAAAGCGGGTGATTAAAATCATTTTTATATAATAGTTGTTGATGTGGGTGGACAACTCAGTGAGATAAGGAGGAATGTTAAGGAGATAAGTGTCCAATGAATGACCAAATGAATAAATGAGTATGTTATCCCCTGATATATTCCAAGGCTGAACTGGAATATGCCAAGGCATAATTGGCTCAATTATTAAATATTTAGATCTTAATATTTCTTGTAGTATGATATAGATGGGTAGTGTGTTAAATTTTACAGATATGGGGATGATAGACAAACTGATAATCAAGATGTTTTTTCCAGAGGAATTTCAAGGTGAATATTCAATGATTAATGTTAAAAGATGGTGAATTGAGAAAGTGATGTAACAAATGAAGTGTGTGAAGTTCCATTTATACAATTCTTACAAATTCAAGATGGAAGAAAATGTACTGAGCATTGCAGAATTCAGTAGTTAAAAAAACTGCAACTCATTCTTGGTTGATGCATAATAGTGAAAGCCAAGATATTCATATATTTAAACAACAAAAGAAACGATTAATTAATTTTCAACCATGAACATGATAAAGGGATAGAGATCATAAAAACAAATATCTATTTCAATAACAGTACTCAACATACATTCATATTGATTCTATAAACATGGCGCAAAGCATACTTCTTAGAGATTTTATTATACCGAGAGAGAATTTACATGGGCAAAGAATAGATGTGGAATTCATAGTAGGAGAAGAGAACTACAAGGATAATACATGATGATATGCATCAATTAGTCTTGATCTCAGAAACTCATTCCTTGTATACATATGTCAAGACCGAAAATTTGATTCGGTAATTGTTCAAGAGTCCCTCTCAAAAATCTATGATCCTTTTCTTGAAATTCAAATCCTCCTTATATAGGAGATAGAGAGTCCTTGTTACCAGATTTTTGTTTCTTCTAAATTCCTAGTTTTTTCATTATCAATTTCCTTTCTCCTACCTCTTTGACTTTCTGTTAAGGCTATTGTTGTTAACTACCCAACTATTTTTTGTTTCACTTTTGTTGATTCAAGCCCTTTTTAGTGGAACTCTCCTCAAGTGTCTGCACATATGTCTTTCCCGATGTCTGTTTGGTTAAAGTGCGTTTCCCTGGTGACTATCCCACCAAAGCAGAATTCCCTAATTGTGGTACCTAGAAATATGTTGTCAATATTTTCCCATGGGATATATATGAGTTCTCATGGATTCTATTATAGCTGATTTTTCCACACTTGGTATATCATATTTTTATGGCCTTCCCTATCCCTAAGCAGACACCTTGGACCCCCTTTGCTCAAAATATGCTTTGATGCTTCGCGAAATCCATTAAAAAACACATGTTTATTTCCATATGGGGGTTTTAGCTTAAATTCCACGTGTACATGTAGCTTGCTCCATTGTGACTCACATACATAGGGAAATGTGCATAAAAATAAAATATTTGGAGTTTTCCTCAATTAGTCACGAATAACTTGACTATTGGTCTTCCATATGCCTGGAAACGCTCTGAATCGACCCTTCATTTCCTATTGAAGGGATATATATTGAGCTTCTTGGATGCATTAGAGGAGGAGAATTGATGAGAGAAAGGAAACAATAGTGGATTGTTTCCCCATTCATACATGCTTGAGTCTGCATCACTCTGTCCTTTTGAGCACACATTACTACTCTTCCCAAGCTTGCCATTGTCTTGTGAGCTTGCCACTGAGATGGAGGATTGAAGTGGTGGAGGCCCAAGTGGAAGGCTTTGTTTCTCCGTTTCGACGAGGTGTCGACAAAGTTTTTCACTGTTATCTCTATTCATTATTGATAGAAATATCAATTTCTCATCCATTACATGTGTATGACTATGAATATTCTTGTCCATGGATGTAGTTGTATTTGATTATACATGTTGGATTTATATATGCTAGAGTAGGCCTAACACTTAACATATATCATGCTTGGTTGTTTTGTTGTTGTTGAGAATGAAATATAGGTATAATCATGGTTGAAAATTTCAACGAGGATCTACTACAACCATCCGGAATAAGGTATGTTCTGTATCCCTTAGTATTAGCAACATTTATCTCTCTTGCATATTGAAGTGGATTGTTTTCTGGTGTCATTCAGTCTGTTGTGGTTTACCCCAAGCCATAGGAAGTTTCTTTCCCTAACAAAATTGGAGACTCCGTTGGGGAGGTTCCTTGTTTTTTGGGGGTTTGGGTGCACAATGTGCTTGAATTTCTCTCAGTTTCTCTGTGTTTCCATGTCAGGTGAAAATCCTCTATGTTTTCATGTCGGGTTCAAAAGTATGTTATCCCATTGGTGTGTTGTTGAAGTAATTTGAGTCTTAGGCTATCATTTTACCCCCTTTCTCTTGATGTACGCAGGTCATAGATGTATCAATAGCGTATACACATGGGTTTTCCCTAAACAGTCATGTGTACACGCGGGTTTCCTGTGAATAATCGAGTATGCCCCTCTTTTGAGTGTGAATTTGATGTTTGAGAGATGCTGGGTGGGTTCTGAATGTTGTTGAGTCTTCTTGGATTCCTTTGATGTATGTCTACTTCCTTTGTTTTTGACCAGAGACCTTTTTCTTTACTTTTTAGGTAAAAGTTGTTCTTGTCATTCTTCTTCTCTTTCGTTTTGATATTAGTGCATAAGAACTTTTTATCTCAGTGTCTTTCTTGGATTTTGTATGATACTTGCTACAGGGTATGGGAGTTATAGAGTTTTTTTAATTGCATTTGCATAACATTTATTACAAAAAATACAAAAATATCTTATCTTTCGCATGTTTGTGCATGATGCATTTGCATGGATTTATTACTTGCATTAGGTTTTGCTTAGTTGTATAGTGATCAAGATTTTAATTATGAATGGTTGCATTGGAATTTGAAAAAGAATTTATGCATCTCCTGTAGTGGCATACCCTTTTTTCATTCAACATGAATTGCACTTGGCATAGTTTGCTAGGGGTGCATATTTACTTTACTTCTAAGTCATAACATCACTAGTTGCACGATCATTTCCTTTGAGTAATCACAGCCTTTAAAATGAACGCTTAATTTTAAATTTATTACAAATTTTTTATTTACTAGAGGTGCACCAACAAGCTTATATTGTAGTCTTGGAATGGAGTGTTGTGAGCAAATTTTTCCAAGACTACAAAACAAAACACTTTAGGTGTCTGTCCAGGCGAGAGAGAGAAATCCTTGGTATAATTAGTGTTCTCAGGAGGCTCCTCTTACACAGGGGTTAAGAACGATGCAACGTACACATTTGTGGTGGGGATAACTTATTTCCACTCTCTATGCAGTGCTAGATATACTTCCATGATCTTATTCGTATATGGGGGCTTTTAGGTACCTTTATTGCTTTCTAGCTTTGGTATTTGTTACCCTACCCATACGGTAAATTCCTCCTACGACTGTCCTCCTGAGAATTGGTTATATTGGGGTGACCTTAGTTGCTTTACCTAGGTATCGCACGAGGTACTTCTAGAGGTTATTATGTGAGTGTCCTGGCCAGGTTGGGGTCGGAAAACACAGTCGCTTTACGTGTTTAAGCTGAGGGCCACTATTATTGGTTACACACCTCTACTTGCAGTGTATGCGAGTTTTAGGACTCTCCTAGGAGAGACATACCTGTTTCATTCGAGAGCTCATTTATCGTCCCTCTTGGCTTGTTTTCATATGGCTTATATTTTATTAGGAGTGTGCTCTTTGTGCGCTAGTTATCTCTAGGGTTCATATTTGGTTGAGTCTTTTTACTTTTGTGGAGTCATTGTGGATTAGCAACTGACAATCTGTCGATCTTGACATTTAGCAGGTCTTTCACCTTGTGGGCCTCCTCCTACTCCGTGAAAGAGGATTAGACGTTCTAGGAGAACTTATTCACACTTTTTTCCACACATCGGTCTCGTCATGAGTAATATATATGAGACCCCAGAAGTCCCTCCTCATCCATCCTTTAGAATGGGGAATCTTCTATTTAGCAGACCGGGGACTCCGGTTGAAACCGACTATCATGGGGGAGGTAGTTCTTTCGATTCAAAACCCCATATATCATATTTTGCAGCTGCTTATGGGAGGTCTTCCTCACGTCGGCCAAATGGTGAGACTCACCAAGTTCCCTCTAGCACTGAGCCTATTATATTTGGCATGCCATACCTTAATGGTTCATTCCCGTCATGTGCTGTCGATCCTCGTATTGGTCCTAGTGTTTTTCCTGGGGTAACTACCATCCCTTTCCATTATGATAGGTTTGGCAGTGGTCATATTGCACCTTCCACACCTTTTGTGGGAGGATTTTCATAACCTCCTTCTAGACATAATACTAGGATTCCTTCTCACGGAGGTGACCCTAGACACATTGTGAACATTGGAGGTACATCATATATTCCATCATATGTTCCATTGTCTTTTACACTGATTCCGTCAAATTCCTTTCTCATGACACGTCCTCCTCATAACCTGCATTGTCCTTCGGGATGGAGTACTACCTCTAGCCATGTTGTTCCCTCGTCTACCTGTCATGTTATGTAAGGTGGTTATGTGCCTCCTTATGTATATGGGGAGAAACCCTTTTATCATTATTATAATTATGGTTACATAGTACCCTGGTCTCAAGTTGTACCAAATTATAATATTCTCATGTATCTATATTCTTCAGTGAGGAGAAGAAAATATGGGCCAATGGTGTCATAAAAATCCTGGAAGAATTCCATGGTCTAGCCATGAGGACCTAGACATTTATCTTTTTGGAAGTTGTGAAGGATATCCTTGAGTTCTTCTTCTGAAATCTCCTCCAAGAGATCCAAGTTGCCTTTGAGAGTGATGAGGCCAAGGAAGAATTGGACCATCTGAATGACCTCAGCACTAGTGGCCCTATTGCTCAAATTTGAGAGTTCTTCAAATGAAGAGAAAACCTCATTTCGATGTTTCTCAATTCCTAGATAGTATTTTGATTTTTCCTTCCCTTGGCAAAGGCTTGGAAAAATTTAGTGTTATGATCGCCACATTCAAGCCATATTGCTCTAATTTTGAGTCTCCAAACTTCCTCTTGATCTTTTAAAAGTTTTCTTTTCATACACTCCAACAATCCAAGATTCTCCTTGGTGTCATGAGTGAGGAAACCCCCTCCCATAGAGTCATGTATCCTATGAATTTCCATCTCTACCAACTTTAGCTCCTGGTTTTCCCTTTTCCTCTTGAGACAAGCCCATTCCTGAAGATTCTTCTTTATTCTTGATCATTTTTGCACAAAGTGTGTAGCAACATGCCCCCCTCCTCAGACTGGTAAGGGATCTAGTTTGATTGTATGATTTCCCTCACCTCCTCCTCTTTGACCCATGCGACACAGAACTTGAAAGAGATGGGAGGATTTTTAAAGTTCCAAAGCAATTCGAGGAAAAAAGGTAGATGATCAGACTCCCCACCTGAATCCATCCATTTCCCGATTTTGAAATTTTGCTCAAAAATTGATTCATAGATGAGGAAACGCTCTAGCCTCTTAGTAATTCTGCTTTCCCAAATTCTTTTATTTGTCCAAGTTGGCCTTAGTTCTACCGGGACAATGTCCAAGATCTTTGAGTCCTGAAGGAGCTGTGTAAAATAGTCATCCATAGGATCTACTCTGGCTCTGGGCCCCCAGATTTCATGAGTTCCCATGGTAAAGTTAAGATCCCCCTAAAATAAGGTTATCACATTTAAATAGATAACTCCTTTTTATCGTATCCTAGAAAGGGATGCAATCCTCATAAGGGCCATAGATGTTGATGATAGTGAAGGAGTTGTTCAACTCCGCGTGAAATACTTCCAAACCCAGTCTGGAGCTTAAAACCCAGGTGTTTCTGACAAGCAAGTTCTTTGGATTCTAACCAATTGCCACACCCCTAGATTTCCCTCTAGCATCCAAATCCAAGAAATCATGAAGTTTGAAGTTTGTTTAAAAAAAATAAACCTCTTCTTCAGGTCCTAGGGTTTCCTAGAGTATAAAAATGTTAGGTTTATTCAGAGAGACCGACCTTTGAAACACAAGTTTTTTGGGGGAACTTGTCAAACCCTTGCAGTTGAATGAGAGGAGTTTCATTGGGAAAATCCATCTAGGGTTTAGCTGCTCTAAGTGCCCCCAAAATAGATTTTTTTTACCATTTGCAAGTTCCTTCAAATATCGTGACTGATCTGAGGAGAGATGGGTCAGTCTTCCCATTCATTTTTCTTTAGAAGCCAATATTTGATTATTCCCTAGCGCTTGTATTTGGTAGTTGGATTTCGTCGAGGCAAGGACGTCTCTTGATCTCAGATGAAAATATATGGATGATTTTTATGAGTCATTGGTAGTGGCCCAGTCCGAAAAGTAGGAAGGGATGGGGGGGTTGGGTGGAAGAGTAGTAGGAAGAACCTTACCAAGGTGGTCCGAAAAAATGTTCTGTGAAATATTGGGAGGGGCCACAGACAAGGGAACTGAATCTGAAGGTTTTTTTTGTTCAAAACATAAAGAAGATAATGAAGATTTCAAATTATAAATGTGTTTTAGGAGATCAACTTTTTCACCCAAAGAGTCTTGTGCATCCTCTGCAGGATGATGGCGAGTTTGATCCTCCGCCTCCATATGTCCAGGAACCGTAGTTGGCTCGTTCTGCTGGTGAATTATTCCTTCCATCTGTTCTAGGATAGGCCTATTGGATTCACCATTTTCTTGCAAGATTAATCTAGCTTGATTCTCCTCCTCTATTCTCCCTGTATTTTGCGGTCCCTTGTTATTCTCGGTATCTTCATTTTCCATCATTCTTTTTTTGGCCGTTCAACAACCTTGTTAAATTGGATTTTGCAGAACCGGGCACTGTGTCCATATTTGTGGAATCTGTGACAACGAAAAGGGAATCCTTCATAGTCCAACCTCTTCCTGCGTCTTTCCTGTCCCCATACGAGGAATAGGTCTTCTCTCAGACCTTTCCTAATGTTTAGGGAGAAAACAATCCACTCAACCATCATGTGCCTTGATCAGGTGAAGGTCATGTATGCATCAATAAACACCCCTAGAGAATTACCGATGTCTCTGAACAAGTCTCAGTTCCATAATTCCCAATGTAGTCTTGGCAGTCTTACCCAAACATTAATATCATCAAACCTTTCAAATTCGACATCAAACATTGGGGTCCAGCTCTTGAAAAGAATGGGTGTTGAGCCCACAATCCAATGGCTTTGTAGTATATTTCTTGCATATTCCTTGTTTATGAACTTGAAAACAAACCAACCCCTAGAGAGAACTAGGGTTTTTGGTGTGTAGTTGAGTCGTTCAGCCCAATTGTCAGAAGCCAATTTCTCAAGCCGTTCGAGACTAGGGTAATGTCCTATGGCTCTTCCAATCACCGTTATTTCTCCCATTTCTAAATACTGAGCTATAGAGACATTTTTCCCACAAACCATATTTAGGGGTCCTTGCATGGTATTTAGACACTTATTCCACTTTTTCCTTTGATTTGTTCTTCCCTGCATGCTCTGCTGAAGCCTAGATCTCAAATTATTTTCCCTTCTATAGGGTCTAGCGAATAATCCACATCATCAACTGAATGATATGGAATTTCACTAGTCATGATGACAATTTGCTGTCATTTTCCTGCATCTGATGTGTGAAGGCCCTTGAAGGACTGCATCTGTAGCTCCTCAGACCCGAGAAACCCTCATCATTCCATCCTCCATGCAAATAATATACCTTCCTCTGATGAATTTTATTCCAGAATCTGGCATTATATATATTGAAGATGACATGTTGGTTTGGGGCATATATATATATTTTGAAATTTTTCGACTATGTACTGTTTATGTTCTTCACTTTTCTTTGTGTTGATTATCATATGAAATCAGAAGCCTATAAATCATATGCCAATGGAAACACGATTCATCGATGAATCCAATCATATGAGGTCTGCCACCTAAGGTGCATCGTTGGCCCAAGGTTTAGGCCTGACAAAGAGGCTAGTACAATTAAATTTGTTGAAATCATGGCTAAAAGCTTGTTTATAGCTCGATTGAGGTCTTAAAAACCTTCGATCGAGGTTTCAAGCGCATTTTTAAATAGTTCGATTGAGGGTTTAGTTGTGGTTAGTTTAAAATACCAATTGAGCTACTTTTTACTTTCTATAGTCTTCTCATGGGATTCTATTTATTGTTTTACTACTAATAATAGCTCGATCGAGTTATTTAAAAATTCTCAATTGAGGGTTAAGAAAACCCTTTTATCGAGTTATAGAGATCATTTGAGGGTTTTCTGAACCCTCGATCGATATTCCTTAAATAGCTTGATTGAGTGATTATTAAAGCTCTCGATTGAGCTCATTTTTTCCCATACTCGTGCCCTTCGCTTGCCAAAAAGTGTTACCCATCATTCATGGGAACACCCCTATAGTACTGTAGTAGTAGATAATCCCTGACTAGTAGTTTCAAGAATTTATTCTACATGCATGGAAATAAAACACCTCTAAAGTCAAGTTCCATCTATAAGAATCTACATTTATATGTTCATTATTGTACGAGAACCTCTAGAGCCAATTTTTGGAGAGTTGTAAATTTTGTTGCTTTCAACTTTCTATAAATCCAATATATCTATTTTAGTTAAAATTATATTGTTTTTATTGTTGTCTAATAATATATATCTATGTTTACCTAGATGCGGGTGATCTCACGCAAAAGGTGGTAGGGGTTTAGCCACATGGAGGGAATCCTTCCCTCCCTTGCGTCGATGAATTATGTTCTTAGGTGCTATTGTGAGACCCAGGCTTATGATGATGGGATGTTTAATGCATGGACATGTAATGGCGGTGGGTGTAGTGTACTATCTTTGGTATGACACTCGAGCTAAGAAGTGGGAAATTATGGAAGGATCTAAAGAATTTGTATTCATGCATGTGATATGGGAAACTTTCGATGTTTGTTCTAGTCATGATTTTGTGATGAATTCTGTTCCTAGTCAACACATTTTGAGCGATGAAAATGTGGATTAGGGTGGTATAAGATGAGCCTTGGTGAGGGTGGAAATTTTGTTTGACTATATGTGCGGCTATAACGAATTGTTTTGAGTGGAAGCGATTTCATTTGACTATGACACGTGGAGGTGGAGGGTAAGGGGGTTTGAGCAAATGGAGGAATAGGAAGGCTACTCTGTGTGCATTGTGGGAGCGAATTCATGCATCATATGCAAATTTTCTTTACTAGGATCACATCCCTGCAGACATTCAAGCCAAAATTGAAGAAGTGGAGTGTGTTGTTTAGGAGGATGTCAACACGGGGGAAGAAACAATGGACATGGAGGTGCTATTGGATTGAATCCAAGACTATAGTCTGACCTAGGGTCTCCTTTCGTAGTTTGAAAGGAATTTGGAATTATACTGGGTGGTGAAGAGCCTATTAGCCCATATCTTGATGGAAAAGAGTGAGAAGGAGGCTGTAAATGAAGAGCCTATCGAGTGTTGGAAATAACATCACTTTGATACTCATGTAATGCCTAGAATGAATATACCTTGATTCTTTGTGAGTATCAAACGCCTATTCTTTAAAAAAAATTTAATATATATCTATGTTCATTACACCAACTGAATATCAGTGTCAACTATGTGCAAATGAAAGTGTTTGGTTATAATATATTTTTACTTTATTCTATAGTAAAGTTTCTTATATGTTCTTATTCTTAGTGTTTTGATTAGACTTTGTGATTGTATAGGAACTCAGCCTAACCATTCCTAACTCAATCACAAGTTAATAATTATACTAGTAAAGCAAAAATACCTACTACATAGATTGATATCATATTTATCTTAAACTTGAAAAATATAATCCAAGCTCCTATAAAGATATTCTTAAAAAGTCATTAATTTTGGATGTTGAATGGTTCATTTGAAATCGACTTTGAAAGAGAGAAAAATTCTAGAAATGAACAGTTAAATTCTAGAAGTGAACAATTAAATTCTAGAAGTGAACAACGACCATGTATGAACATTCCCCCTACTATTTGAGCTATAAGAAGATGGCATCTTATGTAATTGGCGAACAAATAGGATCATCATTCTACTATAAATGAACATATAAGATCATTGAACTACTTTGTGAATTTAATCATTTACGTGTTGGGCGACATCCCAATAATTGAATTGTAGATAACTTGTTGAGAAGACCATTGTAGCAATATGCCATTTGGGTATAGCTTGGGTGGTTGGGATGAACGATTGCCATCCTCCCCAACTAGGTTCAATTCCCACAAATGGCATGTTCAACTCTTATTGAACATATTGTTATAGTATCCTTGATCCTTGTGTTAAAAAATCCTTAGCTTCTACAAAATTTGGTTTATCGTAGGTTCCATCCTCAAAATGAGGGGAGGTGCTTGGCAAGTTTCCCTAGGATATGCATTTCATAAAAAAATATTGTATTAACCAAGTACACTAGTGGATTACACCTTTGTTGATTGGGATAATGTAAAACATCCATATATTTCATTGGAAGCGTAGTTACAATTATTGGTAACCCATTGTCATACCAATTGGGACAAAATGTTTGATTTCTAAAACAAACACTCCAAAATATAAAATTTAAAGCATACAATTATATTGATAATAATTCATCTCTCAAACTATTGCCATTGCTTAAATTTGACACATGCTTCATTTCTTTTCATCTTGTTAGGGATATTGTACTTGGGTTATTTACAATGTCTTACTGATTAGCTTGATTTTGTTCCACCTGTTCAAGTTCCATCTACAAGCATGGAAATCAAGTGTAATGAGTAAATCTACATTTGTAGCATAATGTATCTGAGTGTATAATCGAAAAGTGCACCACAACAACAAGTGTTGCATTAGGGGAATTTTGAGGTCTAAAATGGGCCTCATAAGAGATATAATAAAATATTGCGAGTTTGTCATTTTGTGGGGAAGGTATATTTACAACTCACTTCTTGCACTACAATTCATGTAACTATGGTTAAGTTAAATTGAAATGATGTATACAAATAAAATTAATAAAAAAAACTTCTTTGATATGATTGAAAGCATGAGTACTTTTGAATACATCAATGCAATAAAGTAAAGTACTCATAAAATATATTAAGGAAA
Organism: Pseudotsuga menziesii; assembly: GCA_001517045.1. Taxonomy (NCBI): domain Eukaryota; kingdom Viridiplantae; phylum Streptophyta; class Pinopsida; order Pinales; family Pinaceae; genus Pseudotsuga; species Pseudotsuga menziesii. The sequence continues at coordinate 28,898 of LPNX010029201.1, read as the reverse complement.
AATATATTGGTTTCAAATTATAACACTAAATTAAAATTTTAAAATAAAGCTTTTGGTTATATTTATATAAATATTATAACATATATCTTATAATATAATATTATAATGACCATAACACTGTGTAAAAATTACCATAATTTTATTTATATAATTCATATTATTTTACCTATTAATTATAACAAATACTATATTAATTAATATAACATAATATTATGATTAACATTTCATATTATCTCAGTTATTATAAGATAATATTACAATTAAGCTAAAAATTAAACTAATATAATTAATAATTTAACATTACAATTAACATGTCATCTATATTTATTATATTATAATATTACAATTAACATAACATTCATATCATGATATCACATTATGACGTGAGAAGAGGGATATAACAATATGAAGTATTATAGTTATTAAATTATAATATAAACTCATAACTTGTACATTTTATGATATAATTCATAACTTATGCATTTTATGATATAATTTTACATTGTAAGTATTACTGTTATAATTTTACATGTTAATATTTGTGCTAACGTATTTGGAAAGGAATGTACTCGAAAAGGACAATTCATGATTTGATTTTTGAATTCAAATTTGTTTTTGAATTGTAAATATATTTTTATATTGAAAAGTGGGAGTTCTTTAAAGTTGTAGTACTTTAAAAGTACTATGTATGTATATTATATACAAAAATAAGTTATGAGTATTTTTTCTTTTATGAATATGGTTAAGTATAAGTTTTAATTCACCACTTATATTTTGACAAGTAAGCAATTTTAACTCAAGCAATGCCACCTCAATTATAATAGATGATGTCATTTTCTATAACCTAATTGGTTCTTGTAAAGTTGATTTTGATAGTACATTTTTGGTTTGGCGGCCTATTTTTTCCCTCAAGTTTCCCTAATGAAAGGGTTCCTAATTCTTCAATTAATTGGATTGATTTTTGTATTGTAAGTGAAATGAATGTCTACTTGATGTTATTTACATTATAATTAGATAAAAAAATTCCCCTTGATATTATTTTCCAACACCACTCCAAATGAATTGCCGATCAATTTATCATTATTTACATCCTTCACAACTTGTTCCCTCTCAGTAGGACCTTCTCTTCCTCATTGTCAATCCTTGTAAAGAATCCAAAATACATGAAATTGAATGTTTAAAGAATGTTTGCAAGTATTGTTGAAAAGTACATTATTAGTAAGAATCCAAATAAAAATGTAACAACCCAAGTGGGTGTTACTTGAATCACTTTTTTTAAGACTATATCGTAGCCAAAGCATCAAATATCTAATCATATAGAGCATAGCCCATAATTTAAACAAAACAATGCATGCCAAGGTTTAGTAGTGCATACAACAATTTAAAGTTCACCATAAACAACCAACACACATATTAGACATGACAACACACACATGTAGTTCTTATCTTAATGAATTCCATGTTCTAACCCAATCAATGCTTTAGAATCCTATGATCTTACTATTAATAAAATCGAGGGAAGTCACATCCAAGGTCAAATTTCCACCCAAGAAATGCAATTACCTTCATAGGTATTCCCCCTCAAGTAGGGTTCAATATCAATGACATGATCAAATTAAGGGCACACAAAAATTCTCTATAGATAATTCATAATTCCCAAAGGATGTGACAAATCCGACTCTTAGTTGATCACCCTTAGTGTGGTAGAGAGGATTATGATTTAAACACCCCCCAGAACCCACAATGTATGGTGTGTATAGGTATTACCACCACCCTCATATATGGTGATCATAAACACACAAGACATTGGTGCCCCTCTACAAGGGCCTTACTACCAACCTAACATTGGTACATGCAATCACACTTAGTAGTAGTATCCCAAGGGATAAAAAATAATATAAGTAGGTAAGAAATATATAAGCATTAGTACCCCATGAATGGTCAATACACTCCTATCCTCTTAGTCCACTTAGACAAGGTTATAGAAACCAATAATCCATTCCGCCAACTACACAATTAAAAACCAAAGGTTTCTTGCACAAATAGTAAATTCTAAGAACATTACCTCTTAGATTAGTCAGTCCTATCAATGACATGCAACTATTTTGTAATCCATCTCATGTTTAACATCATTTTTAATATTTGACTCTTGGCGTTATCCTTCTCATGCAAGGGAAAAGTGGAATTGAGAATGAAATTAGTTGTATTCTGTACAAGGTAAAATTAGGTTATATCTCTTTTCCCAATCCCTTTTACCTTAGTTAACAATAGAGGTCATTTTCTCAAGTTAAACTCTTCCCAAAGGATTCCTAAGCTCTAGGATATGTTGATCATCCTCACTAAAATACAATAACTTTTCCTTGATTGTATTTCCCTATATTGCCATGAGTATCTAATAATACCAATGCAACATCATCACCATAAATCAAGAGCATCAAAACTATGAGGTACATCAATATGCATGTTATTCAATTAGTGGTATAAATATCAACCATATCATTACAAGGACTAACCATGATAAATTATCATCAAATAACATCAATATACATAGCCATTATCAAATAAATCATCAATAATGAAATATTAATGCTCGCCATAATCTAAGTATTCACAAAGATATATAGGTCTTTCAGAACCAACCATCAACAGAGGAAAACAATAAGGGGATGATGAGTCTAGAACATCATGAAATACATATGCCAATAGGCACCTATGAAGGCGTTGTGCAACCTAAATAGAGATTTGAAGTAAAAGGGAAAAAAACAATAAATTAAACAAAATAAAGAAAATATATACTAAGAAGAGGGACACTCTCTTTAATCAAAATGACACATGTAAAGCCATTATATAAAGAATCAAAGAATGCTTTTCTTTTATATTAAATAAGATATGTTATAATAGGGAAGAATAACCTTGATGTAGTGAAGAGGAAGAGTCCCTTAAAAATGTACGAGGGAGGGTCTGTTGGTATCCTTGTGATCTCACAATATTCCAACCACATTCCACTAAATGGATCTCCAATAGGAGAAATTGAAGCAAGAATAGGACAACTCCTAGTTTGAAGAGAATCTAAACAGAGAGAGTGATGGCTTGAGTGAAAAGATGGAGAATTGCGCTTGAATGAGAGACATTGAGGAATTTTTGCAGGCATAGTAATGGCTAAGATAAGGATCTAGGGTTAGTTTTTTTTATTGATAGATCAGTTACTTAATTTGTTCCATGTAAGGTTTCACTCCATTCTTTCCTATTTTTTTGTTATAAACAAGGCGAAAAAAAACCGAAAATCAAGTTTGGGACCAGGTTGCACTTATCTAGGAAAATTGTGCAACTTAGGTCGTTGATTTCAAAGAAGAGGGTGAGACTTAGGTCCCTTCTTTTGGGGAAACATGTGCAACCTCAACTTAAGGTGGTCCCTTTAAGGTTTGATTTTCATTTTTGAGTTTATGTTACTTCCTCAAGGTCATGTGGATGGAATGAGGTGGAAAAGAGGTTCCCATGATGCAGTACGATGGAATGTGCGGAGGGTCCTTAGTTGTAAATACAATTATCAACATGGATGAGGTGCATATAATCTCAAATATATGTACAAGGTAGGCATCCCCATGCTTGTATCAATGTCTCAATAGAAAATGAAATCTATGCCCAGCGGGAATCTGTTGCATTCAAGCAGACATAAGTATTATGCACACTTTAACCAACAGAGAAAGAGCACATATTGGGTCAAGCGCTTAATTGTTGTATTAATTCAATAGATGGTATTTTTATACATGAAGAGAGAGGTTGAATTGAAGAGAGAGGTTGAAGTGGTTGCACCTGCTCCAACCGTTCATTTGTTAAGGTTATCTAATTTATCTTTTAATACATTATAATATATGATGACTTTAGGAAAGGCCTGTTAGCCCCTTCAACATCTCCCCCATGAACAAAACGTTTCTTCATCCCAAAGAGAACAACGAATTATGCATCAACATCCTGGGTCTCTGCTACTGTTGAATTAGTCCTCACTGTGCACCAACCATGCATACCGGTCTGCATAGTTAGCTCAGCCACAATAGCAACCAGCTTGATAGGAAAACACAGGTGTACAAGGCTCTACTGTGACTGGTTACTCTTCATCCTCCATCTTCAATATGGAAATAGTCCATCGAAGTCTCACCCTCTCACAACGGCGATTGACTATCCTCTTCTGTACCGAGGTATTTTGATTTGAAGCCTCAGCCTGGCTCATTTGACCAGCATCTCCATCGGTTCAGGCATGCGGGGCCTTTGGCTCTTCGACTTTCTATGCCATTTCTTTGTCTTCTGGCTTTTCGAGGTCACAACTCAGGAACATATTTGCATTATACACTAGGGGATTCAGCTGTTCTGATGTCATCATCTAGCGTTAAGTTATTCTTCTGCTTGAATGTGATCATTGTTGACTTCATTTGTTGTGAGGCTTCCTGCAAGTTTGTAAAGTTTTCATTGCTTTATATGGTTGTCTGACTTGACTCGACATGAGTTACTAATTCGAGTAGAGATCGACTTGATTTACAATTGTAGAGGGGATCGCCTACCTTGAAAGATTCATGTTTAACCCCCTCTTTATTAACTTAAAAAAACTCAATTATCTTTATTACATGCTTCTGGGAGACCACTTTGATTGAACCGAAATGTTTGAGGAACACTTAACCACAACCTGTTTTTCACTTTACACAACCGACATGTAATCGATAACCTTTTCATTTTACATAACCGATAAGTAGTCGAGTGGACATCGACCAACTCACGTAAGGGAATCAACCAAAATAATAAGGACTCGAACACTTGTGCTTCGACTTACACGTGCAATCCATATCGACCACAAAATAAAACTTAAAATTTTTAAATGCTGACCACATGCAATCATTTCAACAAAATTAGAAGTTGATTGACCACAACTCATTATTATATAACTATCTCTTAGTAAGAATCGATGCCTTTGCAATTTGGGTTAGGGTTAAACCATTCACATTGAGGAACGTGGTATCCCATGGGTCGATATCGTCTATGGTATCCATGGGACGAGGAGGATGATCTACATGATATTTGCAATATTCAATCACTTTTACCAAAACGTTGTTGTGCAAATCAAACAAAGAAATAGGCTCTTCAATGCCAATATCCGCAATCACTTTGCTTAGGATCACCGAATGCAATGCCACCGCCTTCACCACCTCAAATATCTGGTTATCTGAGCTCAACAATTTCAGAGTATCATTGCCGCCTTCTTCTGCATTTCAGTCTTATCCATGGCCATTTTAGACAATGAGGAACTGTAATATGGCTTGCCTAAATGGAGCTCAGCTTCTTCTTCTTGTAATTACTAACAACAACAACAAGAAGAAAAATCCTTTAGTGTAATTGTAGGTAGATGGACATTTCCATAATCATTTCACTCGGTGAAATCCCACCGATTTATATGCCTGATCTACACCTCCACTTCCGGAGGAAGATCATTTGGAATGTAGAGCATCTCATGCACTTTTTCAGGAGTTTCAAACCTTTGAATTATCAAAGCAATGTTTAGACAAATGAGTGCAATAAGACTCTTGATATCTAGGTAGTGGGCAACCTTGGTCAACGAATGGTGGGTTCTCACGACTAGTTCCAGTTCGACGATGTTTTTATGTAATTCAGTGGTGGCAAAACTACTGGTCGGTGTGCCCATGTAGTCGACGGTGGATTGTTCCAGACAAAATTGACAGTTGTAGCCTCAACATTCAAGAAAGGAATATCTTCGTGCAGTATAGATTTTAAGGAATTCCTTCTCCCCAAACAATCATTTTTCCTTCATCAACACGCATTAGCATGAAGCATCATCTTTCTAATTGTAACTTTACACACATCAATCTCCTCAAGTAATAGTTAACAATAAACAAAGAAATCAACTAAAAACAGGGTTGTAGTCGACTTAGATCATCTACATGGCATGCTCATTAACCAGAATCCCAGAACATAAATTAAATGCATGAATCACCACCATTATTTTCATACTGGAATTCAGAAGTTGCTAATAATTGGAAGTCGACGAACTCTTATAAATTTCATAAAACATATCTTGCATTAAGAAATAACAAGAATGACAACTAACAAATTCCTGGCGGCATATCACTCAAAATATGATCTTTCTCAAACAGAAATAGTTCGTCATCTTCCTTGCAGATTTATTTATCTCAAATTCTTTTGTTGCAGGTTCTTTAATTTTCTAATCGTCGATATCATGCAACGGGTGATCATCAATCTCTCCTAGAATATTGGATGATTATCATTACAGTAACATTACGTAGCGTCATCATTTCTGAGGATTTTTTGCAGGGTTCCTTTACTTGCAGGCTTTCCATTTTATTTAGTCTTCGAAACAGAGGCACGGTCTTTGATCTCCAATTTGCAAGCGCATCAATAATCAAGCAACTTTATCATTTATTTGATTCTTACAGGGATTCTTCCTCCTCATGATATTTTATAGGTTTGCTCCATCTCCCACGCCCTGCTGCTGTCACCCAGACCACATGAAAGAAGCAACGATGCCATTGTTGCATTCAAGCAGGCAGAAGTATTATGCGCACATTAACCATTAGAGAAAGAGCACATATTTGGTCAAGCGCTTAACCATTGTATTAATTCAATAGATGGTATTATTATACATGAAGAGAGAGGTTGGAGTGGTTGCACCTGCTCCAACCGTTCATTTGTTAAGGTTATCTAATTATATCTTTTAATACATTATAATATATGATGACTTTAGGAAAGGCCTATTAGCCTCAAGGAAAAAGAAAGCCAATCATGAAAAAGGGAAGGGGAAGCTTAAACTTATCCTATCAGAGTTAGAAGATGAATAAGAACTATTGGCTACTACTGTCGACATCATAGAAGATGTTGTAGCAAATAAAATATCAGTCGAAACACAATTCAAGCAGTTCATCGACTCAGGAGAGAAACAAGGCAGACCAAAAAAGGTAAAAACTACAAACCATTCAGTCGATGAGAATATTGTTTATTTAGTTTCCACCCCCCCACTCCCATCCCCAATCTAGATCACACAAGAAGATATCCCACAACCACCCACAATCAGTCCTGTAGACATCTGTAAAAATGCTATGCCAGAGACATTAAAAGAACGATTTGATCACGACGACAACTTCTAAGCATTTATTGAAAAAATCCCCGAATTATTCACATCTGCTCAGAAAATTACCACCAACCACATGTTAACCAAGTCTATCTCAGCACGCTAGACCCTCTCATAGCAAATCAGGAAAATACATCAGAAACCAAGAACTATTAGAAGTATCAGATCAACTTTCTTAAGGAACCCCGAAAAAACCTCTCAAATTGTCGCAAGCCGCACTTCATCCTTTACCCCATCAAGTATTAACCATCCTCCACTAGCCAATGAACCAATAGGAGACTTGGAAGAAAATGAACAAGAAGATACATTAGCAATCAATCATGAGATCGACAACATATTCTCTGTCGACTCTGACGACCTAGCCGACTCACCACCAGAAGTCGAAAATCCCCCGTCGACTGAAAATATCCCAATCGCACCACTTACACTAGACCACTCACCATCTCCATCAGCACCTCCGAATCCAGAACCTTTTCCAAACCCTGAACCACCCATTTCAACCCCTCCAGATACACGCCGAGCTGCAAGCCCTACCCAAGAAGATCAAACAGAAATTCCCCCAACTGATGAATTTTAGCCCAATGAAGATCAATAGCTGGGAAATCAGCCGCCTAAAAATCAACCACTTACAGAACCACAGGAAGAACAACAGGTAGACCAGCATAGACACAAAAGGAAGAGAAAAGATAAAAAGAAAAAGGAACACCACAAATAACAAAGACTGACAGTGATCCACCTCAGCCAAATAGGATCGACTACTGAAGTCGACACAGTGAAATTGAGTGATGGAGAGTTGGGTCAAATCTTAGGAACCCTCTCCACAGAAGCAGCAACAAGAAGCCAGACCAGACAAGAACAACTCGATAGCACTAAGAAATAGAAAATTGAATTTCTATCAAATTGCAGAAATTTAATTCAAATAGTCATACCAGGACCAGTAGAGGCCAACACTGACAAGCCACTGGATAAAGCATATCAGCTATTTGAAAGTGTGGTGTCAACCCTACAAGCACAAATACAACTTATGAAAGAATATAAAAAAGAGGAAACATATAGATTACTAAGAAAACAATATACCACTTTCTATGAAGCTCACAAGGTACCGCATGGCCACTTAGAAGAATCCATCATTGCAGAAGATGTACTTCGTAATTGGCACACCTACTATGGGCAAGTATTTCAGTAGACTCGCCAGACTCGTAAGCAAATCCAAGCACTAGAAAAGAGGTGAGGTCTTGAAGAAGCAATGGAGAGTACAATACAAGACCATATTGTATTGGAAACAAAAAAATTAGAGAAACTAGAGAAATAAGAAAAACAGTGGGTACAACAAGCACTACCCAGCCTCGACAAACTGGACACAATCTGCCCACAGATGAAGATACTATTGGATACAAGATATGAAAAGGCTCAATTCATGGGGCACGACATGGAAAGCATCATAGATCTTTCCATCCAGGAGAAAATGTCAACTCTGTCAAGCATGACAACCTTGACTATCAATATCGAAAAATATCTACAGAATTGGATAGAGTTTCAGCACCAACTAGCCATTATAGCAGAAGCCATTGTGGAAGTATGTATGCAAAAACGACCAACCATTCGACTACATAGTCCATGAATCCAAACCAAAGTAGAATTAACTATCTTAGATGGTACAATTTTCAATACCTCCCCTGTTTCTTCGGGACGAAGAAATATTTTATTCTTGGGGGAGATGTTGGAGGTGCTAGTCGGTGAGACGACTAGTTGAGTAGCCGATTAATCAAAGATTAGGTCGGCTGCATAAGTCGTGTCGTTGAACGAACTGACAGGTAGTTACTTGTAACTGTTTGTAATCATATATATTAGGCTATTGAGCTAGATGAGAACTTGGTTCAATTTTTGTATATGTATGGACCCTCATGTGATTCTATAATATAATATGTTACTTCATCACCTATTCTTGTCTTTTGTGTCTGTTATGATTATATGTTTCTATGTGTATTATTGGTAACCTTATGTGATCTGTGAGATTACAACATAATCTAATCAATGCATGAATAACTGTTGGATACAATACATCATAAGTGTCCAATAGGGATCCAATATAGAAATCCAATGAGTACGTAATTACGGTCCAACCATGGTTGATATGAAGGAATTATGTCAGAAAAATGGAATTCCTCTAGAATGCTAAGTCACAATAACTGATGCCCCTATGAAACTAGAGGGGCTCGATATCTATAAGGAGAATATAGGAAATTCACTCCTCATAGGTGACTCAAATAAATTAATATCTAAATCAAGTAGGTCTAGGGAACTACATTTGGAACTGGATATCGTAGGAAGCATATGCTTGGAGGGATTCCAAAATACTATCACCAACGCAACTTGGATATCACATGAAGCAACTGGATAAAGGGATTCCAAGGAGACTCACCAAAGGATTAGAGTTAGGAATATATAATATCTTCAACCAAATAATGAGAGAATCATTAACATGTATGAATCTCAATGGTGTGATGATGAGTTGAAGTCAAGCACATGGGAAAAAACCAAGCTAAGGGTCATTGAGGCATCCCCTCAGTTGGTCCAAAGGAACTATCAATGATGGTTATGGGGCTAAGGTATAGGGTACCTCTAGGTCTATCCTTTGAAATGGATGTGTTTATGTCGACAGAGGGAGACTCACTACCAACAAGGAAATGGTGTTTCCTTGAAGGGGGTGCAAGGGATACAACTAAGGAATGGGTAGGGATGGAAAAGTGTCTAAGACACTATATAGAGATATGAGAGTAACTGAGAAGGGGACTCGTACTTCCTTTGTTCAGAGAATGAAGGGCCAAGACATGAATGAATTGGTAGTGTGTATGGGACTTGAGATGATATCAAGGGAGAGACACAACTAGGGTACCAGTGGACATAATGAAGATGGGAGGGGGGGACTCAGAGAGGGATAAATAGGGGGTACTAAGGTATACTGAAGGGGATACTAGTGTCAATACGACTCCATGGATATCTCATCACATAATTCTTTGAAGAAAGGTGACTAGGGATGCTACCACAAACTGAGACTATACAGGATCTGTAGGAATACTGAGGAGTATTGCTGAAAATGGTCTCCTCGATGCATGGGAACTGAATATGGAGTACTAAGTAGTACTCCAATATCATGGATTCTCATATGTGTGGACATATGAGGAAACAAGGTGATTAAAATTGTTACAGCTGATTTTACCACACATGGTTGATCACACATTTATGGCCTTCCTTGTCCCTCTGCAGACTCTTTGGACCCCATGTACCATTATTGTACCTTTGATGTTTCCAAGATCATCCCTAAAAACACCTATTATTTACTGTACACGAATTTTAATCCCTTTCTCGCGTATATACGCGGAAATTACCCTTAAACCCGTGTACATCGAGATGTGTGCATAAAGCCAAATACTTTTGGATTTTTCCTTGATGTGGATCCAAATCACTTGTTGCTTGGCCTTCCATATGCCTCGATATCGCTCATATTTGACCTTCCATTACCCCATTGAAGCACTATATAAGGAACCCCTTGGATACATTGAAGAAGAGGAATTGAAGAGCAAGAAAACTATAGTCCATTGTTGCCGTAGCTTGCTTGTACTTGAGTCTGCATCCCTTTGTTCCTTGGAGCACTATGTGTTCTTCCCAATCTTGCCTTTGCTTGTGAGCTTGATATCGAGAGATGGAGGATTGAGGTGGTTGAGGCCCAGGTGGAGGACTCAGTTTCTCCGGTTCGTAGACGTGCCAACATAGGTTGTCACTTATGTAATCTCTGATTTTATTAATAGAAATATTTTTTCCTGTCCAATGATGTGCATTTAAATGAATATTGAATCCATGGATGTGTTTAATTGTTTATGCATTATTGATTATATATGCTAGAGTAGGCCTAACACTATATTATATAGCATGCTTTCCTTGTTTACTGTTGTTGAGAGTAAATTGCTAAAGCAAGCGGGATTGGAAAAAGCTCAATGGAGATCTACTTCAACCATCCGGAATAAGGTACGATTCGAGATCCTTTAGTGTTAGATGTTTTATTTCTCTTGCATATTGGGAAGAGATTGATTTCTGCGATTTCTCTATCTGTTATGGTACACCCCAAGCCATAGGAAGTTTTCTCCGTAACAAAAATCATTGTTATATAATAGTTGTTGAGGTGGGTGGCCATATTAGTGAGATAAGGAGGAATGTCAAGGAGATAAGTGTCCAATGAATGACCAAATGAATAAATGAGTATGTTATCCCTTGAGATATTCCAAGGCTGAACTGGAATATCCCAAGGAATAATTGGCTCAATTATTAAAGATTTAGATCTTAATATTTCTTGTAGTATGATATAGATGGGTAGTGTGTGAAATTTTACAGATATAGGGATGGTAGACAAACTGATAATCAAGATGTTTGTTCCAGAGGAATTTCAAGGTGAATATTCAACGATTAATGTTAAATGATGGTGAATTGAGAAAGTGATGTAAAAAATGAAGTGTGTGAAGTTCCATTTATACAATTCTTACAAATTCAAGATGGAATAAAATGTACTGAGCATTGCAGAATTCAATAGTTAAAAAAAATGCAACTCATTCTTGGTTGATGCATAATAGTGAAAGCCAAGATATCCATATATTTAAACAATAAAAGAAACTATTAATTAATTTTCAACCATGAACATGATAAAGGGATAGAGATCATAACAACACATATCTATTTCAATCACAGTACTTAACATACATTCATATTGATTCTATAAACATGGTGCAAAGCATATTGCTTAGAGCTTTTATTATACCAAGAGAGAATTTACATAGGCAAAGAATAGCTGCGGAATTCACAGTAGGAGAACATAATTACAGGGATAATACATGATGATATGCACCAAGGAGTCTTGATATCAGAAACTCATTCCTTGTATACATATGTCAAGTCCCAAAATTCGACTTGGTAGTTGTTCAAAAGTCCCTCTCAAAAATCTTTGATCCTTTTCTTGAAATTCAAATCCTCCTGATATAGGAGATAGTGAGTCCTTGTTACCAAATTTTTGTTTCTTCTAAATTCCTAGTTTGTTCATTATAAATTTCCTTTCTCTTGCCTCTTTGACTTTCTGTTAAGGCTATTGTTGTTAACTACCCAACTATTTTTTGTTTCACTTTTGTTGAGTCAAGCCCTTTTTAGTGGAACTCTCCTAAAGTGTCTGCACATATGTCTTTCCCAATGTCTATTTGGTTAAAGTGTGTTTCCCTGGTGACTATCCCACCTAAGTAGACTTCCCTGATTGTGGTAGTGAAATTTTATGGTACCTAGAAATATGTTGTCAATCTTTTCCCATCGGATATATATGAGTTCTCATGGATTCTATTATAGCTGATTTTACCACACTTGGTATATCATATTTTTATGGCCTTCCCTGTCCCTATGCAGACACCTTGGACCCCCTTTGCTCAAAATATGCTTTGATGCTTCATGAAATCCATTAAAAAACACATGTTTATATCCATATGGGGGTTTTAGCTTAAAATATGCCTGTATATGCAGCTTGCTCCACCGTGACTCGCGTACATAGGGAAATGTGCATAAAAATAAAATATTTGGAGTTTTCCACAATGAGTCACAAATACATTGACTATTGGCCTTCCATATTCCTAGAAACACTTCGACTCGACCCTTCATTTCCTATTGAAGGGATATATATTGAGCTTCTTGGATGCATTAGAGGAGGAGAATTGTTGAGAGAAAGGAAACACTAGTGGATTGTTTCCCCATTCATACATGCTTGAGTCTGCATCAGTTTGTCCTTTTGAGCACACATTGTTGCTCTTCCCAAGATTTCCATTGTCTTGTGAGCTTTCCATTGAGATGGAGGATTGAAGTGGTGGAGGCCCAGGTGGAGGGCTCGGTTTCTTCGTTTCGATGAGGTGCTGACAGAGTTTTTCACTGTTATCTCTATTCATTATTAATACAAATATCCATTTCTCATCCATTAAATGTGTATGACTATGAATATTCTTTTCCATGGATGTAGTTATATTTGATTATACATGTTAGATTTATATATGCTAGAGTAGGCCTAACACTTAACATATATCATGATTGGTTTTTGTTGTTGTTGTTGAGAATGAAATGTAGGTACAAGCATGGTTGAAAAGCTCAACGAGGATCTACTACAAACGTATGGAATAAGGTATGTTCCGTATCCCTTAGTGTCAGCAACATTGATCTCTCTTGCATATTGAAGTGGATTGATTTATAGTTTCATTCAGTTTGTTGTGGTCTACCCTAAGACATAGGAATTTTCTTTCTGTAACAAAATTGGCGACTCCATTGGGGAGGTTACTTGTATTTTGGGGGGTTTGGGTGCACAATGTGCTTGAATTTCTCTCAGTTTCTCTGTGTTTTCGTGTCAGGTTCAGAAGTATGTTATCCCATTGGTGTCTTGTTGAAGTAATTTGAGTCTAATACTATCATTTTAACCCCTTTCTCTTGCTGTGCATGGGTCATAGCTATATCACTAGCGTATACACATAGGTTTTCCCTAAACAGTCGTGTGCACACATGGTTTTCCTGTGAACAGTCGTATATGCCCCTCTTTTGAGTGTGAATTTGATGCTTGAGAGATGCTGGGTGGGTTATTAATGCTGTTGAGTCTTCTTGGATGCCTTTGATGTCTGTATACTGCCTCTGTTTTTGATAAGAGACCTTTTTTCTTTACTTTTTAGGTAAAAGTTGTTCTTGTCATCCTTCTTATTTTTTGTTTTGATATTAGTGCATTAGAAATTTTTATCTCAGTGTTTTTCTTGGCTTTTGTCTGATACTTGCTGCAGGGTTTGGGAGTTATATATATATTTTTTATTGCATTTGCATAACATTTATTACAAAAAATACAAAATATATTATCTTTCGCATGTTTGTGCATGATGCATTTGCATGGAATTAGTACTTGCATTAGGTTTTGCTTAGTTGTATAGTGATCAAGATTTCATATAGGAATGGTTGCATTGGAATTTGAAAAATAATTTATGCATCTCATGTAGTGGCATACCCTTTTTTCATTCAACACAAATTGCACTTGGCATCCTTTGTTAGGTGTGCATATTTACTTTACTACTGAGTCATAACATCACTAGTTGCATGATCATTTACTTTGAGTAATCACAACCCTTAAAATGAATGCTTAATTTAAAATTTATTACAAATTTTTATTTACTAGAGGTGCACCAACAAGCTTAGATTATAGAGTCTTGGAATAGAGTGTCGTGAGTAAATTTTTCCAAGACTACAAAAAAAACACTTTAGGTGTCTGTCCAGGTGAGAGAGATAAATCCTTGATATAATTATTGTTCTGAGGAGGCTCCTCTTACACAGGATTTAAGCATGAGGCAATGTAGATGTTTGTGGTGGGGATAACCCCTTTCCACTCTCTGTGCAGTGCCATATATACTTCTAGGATCTCATTCATATATGGGGGATTTTGAGGTACCTTTATTGCTTTCAATATTCGGTATTTGTTACCCTGCCCATACGGTAGATCCCTCCTGCGACTATCCTATTGAGCATTGGTTATATTAGGGTGAACTTAGTTGACTTACCTAGGTATAGAAGGGGGTATTTGCAGAGGTTATTCTGTGAGTGTCATGGACAGGTAGGGGTCGAACAACACAGTGGCTTTATGCGTTTAAGTTGAGGGCCACTATAATTGGTTACACACCTCCGCTTGTAGTGTATGGGATTTTTAGGCCACTCTTAGGCGAGACATACCTACTACATTTGAGAGATCACTTATCCTCCCTCTTTGCTTGTTTGCATCTGGCTTATATTTTCTTAGGAGTGTGCTCTTTGTGCGCTAGTTTTCTCTAGGGTTCGTATTTGGTCGAGTATTTTTAATTTTGTGGAGTAATTGTGGATTAGGTTCCGACACTCTGTTGATCTTGATGTTTAGAGGGTCTTTCGCCTTGTGGGCCTCCTCCTCTGCGGAAGAGGATTAGAAATTCTAGGTGAACTTATACAGACTTTGTTCCACACACCAGTATCGTCATGAGTCATACATATGAGACCGCGAAAGTCCCTCCTTCTCCATCCTCCAGAATCGGGAATGTGACATTTAGTAGACCTGGGACTCTGGTTGAAACTGAACCTCATGGGGGAGGTGATTCTTTTGATTCACAACCCCATATGTCAAATTTTGCAGCTGCTTATGGGAGTTCTTCCTCGTGCCGACCAAATGGTGAGACTCACCATGTTCCATCTAGCACTAGGAATTTTATATTTGGCATGCCAGACCTTAATGGTTCATTCCCGTCATGTGCTGTCGATCCTGGTATTGGTCCTAGTGTTGTGCCCGGGGGAACTGCCATCCCTTTCCATGCCGATAGGTTTGGTAGTGGTCGTATTGCACCTTCCACACCTTTTGTGGGATGATTTCCATACCCTTCTTCTAGGCATAATACTAGGATTCCTTCTCATGGAGGTGACCCTAGACAAATTGTGAACATTGGAGGTACATCATATATTCCGTCATATGTTCCATTGTCTTCTGCGCCGATTTCGACAAATGCCTTTCTCATGAAAATCCTCCTAATAACCCCCATGGTCCTTTAGGATGGAGTACTACCTTTAGCCATGTTGTTCCCTCGTCTAACAGTCATGTTGTGTGGGGAGGTTATGTGCCTCCTTATGTATATGGGAGGAAACCCTTTTATCAGTCTTATAATTATGGTTACGTAGCACCCCAGTCTAAAGGTGAACAAAATTATAAAATTCCTGTGTATCCTTTTATGGGTCAAGTAGGAGGAGGTTATTATCTGAATATCCAAGGCCACAGTATTTACAACAATCAACCCTATGTGAATCAATCATGTCAGGGAGCATGGAACCATATGGCACAACCTAGGATCCCTTTCCTAGTTACTTTGAATTTTCCTGACTTGTCAAAGTTGACCAACAATTTGGTTTCTCATGATCTGATGTGGTCGGTTGTTCCTGCTAAGCTTCCTTCAGACATTCCAAAGTTTGAAGGTAAGAATGGCGAGGAACCTAGAGAGCATGTTACCACTTTCCACCTATGGTGCTCTTCTAATTCCTTGAATCACAATTCAGTTCGCTTACAAATATTTCAACTCACCCTCACGGAACCTATGGAAAAATGGTATATATCATTGTCTGGGGCACATATCATACCTTTAATGATCTAGACATGACCTTTTTGAACCACTTTCAACTACCGGTACGTTATGATGCTGGTACTGAAATGTTGTCGAAATTTCGGCAAGACAAAGACACACATATTTATGATCATATTCAAGAGTGGTGTAGATGGAAGAGGTTGATTAAGGCCAACATTCCACCCGAATTTCTATTAGAATAATTCCTTAAATCATTATTTCCCTATATCACGAAGGATGTTTCAACATCCGAATTTATGAATGAGGAACATGCTATCTTCCGAGCTCAAAAATTAGACTTGATTTACGCTCGGTCTGGGCTCTTGTATGAGATTACACCTAACCCTACACGGTCAAACTTTGAGCCTAAGTTTAAAGCTGGGCCACATGCCGATGGCATTGTTGGCTCTGCAAGTACTAAATTCATATACTAGGTTACAAATCAAATGAGAAATTTGTTTATGAATTAGTCTACAACTAGACAAGCTACAACTTCGTCCAATCCCACCCAAATGGAATATGTGCTCTCAGTACATATTCCAACAACCAAAACAAAATAGGAAGAAGGGAAGAAACAATAGGAGAGGTGGTAATAGGAAGGAGAAACCTAATAATTACAAGAACAATGGTGATGCTGGGGGGACAATAATTCTAAACGTAAGGTTAAGTTCGCTTGAAATATTTATGGGGGAGATCACTTCACTTCTTCCCTCGTATCGATGAAGCCTTGAAATTCATTGCATAGAGCCCATATGTGTTAACAGAACTTTTAATGCATAATCAAAATATGAATTCAAGGAATTTTGACTCCAGAAGTGCTTCGGGTGGGCATCAAAACCCACCGAACACTTAAGGTGGCCATGGTTGTATCAACATGATGTCGACTACTAATTTTGTGATGCATGCTAAAGATTATGGTTCGTCCCAGCCTAATGTGGGGAAAGAGCCTACACCTCCCGAGGTTCCTTTGCATATTGACAAGCCTGAAGGTATACCTCACATTCCTAAAGGAGTCCTAAAGTGCTCATGGCACAAACCTAATGCTCGAGCTGCCCAACACTATTCTATTGTCAAGGATTTGGGTCAGACTCCTTGTGTGATGTCAGCTCTCGAAGTCCTTCAGACTTTCCCTTTGCAGAGAAAGAATTTATTGACTTCCCTTGGGATGGTTGATTCTCATCCTTCCACAGTGATTATATTTGAAACCCATGAGTTCCATCCTTGCTTTCCTTACCAAGTGGCTTTCTTAGTCCAAGTGGAGTGTATGAATAACACAATCAAAGGAACAATGATTGATGAAGGTGTTGTAGCCTCTGTGATGTCTCTAACTTGTTGGAAAGGTCTTTGCTCACCCCCAGTTTCCAAATTGAGGACCATGTTGTCTACCTTTGATGGACGTTCTTTTCGACCACATGGTATTCTTACTTCTCTTCAGGTCTAGTTGGGAGGGAAGACTGTGTCCATCGAGCTTGAGGTGGTTGATGTGCCCCTTGACTATAACCTTTTACTAGGCCATAACTGGATTTACAATATGAGAGAGGTTGTGTCTTCCATTTTTTGCATGATTTGATTCCCTTTCGAAGATAGGATTTTCACAATTGAGCAACAATCATTTGATAGTTCCGGTTTGTTAGCATCATCAGGATCCACTATTTCAGTTATTGATAATTCTCAGCCAACAAATGAGAATGTTGGTGTAGGAATGTATCAGTCTTTGATGGGATATTTTAATATTTCTACACCAATCCTTACTATAGGTTCCACTCTTTGTAGTGAATCATCGTCGTTGAGTTCATTCCCATTTCACACTATGTATTTGGAAGAACCTTGAACTCTCCCTTATTTGAGCACTTCGGATGAATATTGTAGACCTACCAATATGGAGATGTCGTTGTCTGTAGCGGAGGTTGCTTATCAAGCTACTCTTGATCCCATTGTAGACCCTAGTCCTTCCTTCTTGTAGATGAAGTAGGAGGGCACTTTTGCACTTCCTGCTTGGGTAGTTGCATCATCACACTCACATGATTTCTTTGATGATGTTTTTACTTCAAATGAAGCGATTCTCTAAGCCATGAATGGTTTGGAATGGCCTTGGGAATATTTTCACAATCGCTCGTATTTCCTCCTAGATCTTGAACAAATCGAGTGTGAAGAATTGATATCGACCCTTAGCGAGAAGGTTGGTATTCCCGTGGTCCCATTAGGCACTCATGGTATATACACTGAAGGGAACATGGCTAATTTGTCACCTACAATCCCTATCAAAATTTATCAGAATCCTGGTAAGGTTGAGAATGTGTACATTGAGGATGATTGTTCTCTCGATGATATTAAGGCATACACTGAGCTCTTTAAGTAATTTCGTGATATTTTTTCTTGGTTGTATGATGAGATGCAAGGAATAGACCCTTGAATTGTCGAGCATGAGATTAAAACTTACCCTGATGCTAGGCCTGTTCGATAGTGTTTACGCGTGATGAATCCCCGTAAGGATCCTACCGTTAAGGAGGAGATAGAGAAGTTGCTCAAAGTTGGATTTATATATCCGGCTCCATTGAATGAATGGGTATCCAATATTGTTCTGGTTGATAATAAGCAGGGAACTATCCAGGTATGTACTGAGTTTAGAGACCCAAATAAGGCCCATCCTAAAGATAATTTCTCCACATCATTCATAGATCATATTTTGGATGAGTGTGTGTGAAGCGAGGTATTTTTGTTCATGGACAGTTTTTTAGGGTACAATCAGATTCAAATCAAACCTAAGGACCAACAAAAGATAGCTTTCATTTGTTCTTGGGGAACTTTTGCATACCAGAAAATTCCCTTCGACCTTAAAAATGTCAGAGCTATGTTTCAACGGGAGATGAACTTCGCTTTTCACTACCTTAAGAGAATTACTGAAGTCTATCTGGATTATTTAGCTACTCACTCTCGTTCGAGGGTGGATATCCAAGCCATTTGCGCTTGGTTTTCGAGAGATACCACTGGTATCAAATTCAGTTAAATCCTCAGAAGTGCATCTTTTGCATGAAAGTTGGTTGGTTATTGGGATTCATCATTTCTAAGGAGGGGATTAGGGTTGATCATCTTAAGGTTGAGGCAATACTTTGGTTGTCTCCCCCATGCACTATTAGACACCTTCAGAGTCTTCAAGGGATGGATACTTCTTATGAATGTTTGTTTTCAACTTTTCCAATTTGATCAAGGGTTTCATGCACCTTTTGAAGAAGGACACTCCTTTTATCAGGCATGAGCGAGCCTAGAAGTCATTCGATGCATTGAATAAAGCCTTAGCATCGACCCCGATGCTTAGTCCACCTCACTATAGCCGTTATTTCTTGTTATACATGGTCGCATCTCAAGAGACGATTGGGATGGTTTTGGTTTAAGAGGATGATGAGCTCCAAGAGAATGTTTTCTACTATCTTATCTGGAACCTTATTGATGCCAAAATTTGTTACAACCATGTTGAGAAGCTAACTTTTGCGACCATTCACGCAGTTCATCGGTTAAGAATTTATATACTCCTTCTCCAGAATTTGGTTGTGGCTCATATCAATTCATTTCAGTTCATCTTCACCAGATGGATGATAGGGGGGAAATATAATAAATGGATTGTTATCTTTCAAGAATTCTATCTCGAATTTGTTTCAGAAAAATGGAAGAAATCGTTGGTCTTTTCGGAGCTCATGCCGAATTTTCCTAGTTTGGATGAGGTTTAGGTTTATGAATATTATTTTTTTGACGAGCATATCTTACTCGTATTGACTATTGACCCTTGGTATGGTGACATCATCATTTATTTATAGAATTTGAAGGTCCCTCCTCGCCTCTCATGGGCTGAGCATCGACGTTAACGACATGTTGCTAAGAACTACCTCATTATTGGTGACACTTTGTCTCGTCATGGGGTGGATTCCATTTTGTGTCGATGTTTGACTCATGAGGAGGATGAGTAAAAAATCCATTTTTCTTAATGATTTCCATGGTGGGGCGTGTGTTGGTCATTTATCTAGGCTTGCTACAACCCAAAAAATATTGAGAGCGGGTTATTACTGGTCATCAATATTTAAGGATTATGTTAATGTGATCAAGCGGTGCCACCCTTACCAGTGTTTGCACATAATATCCATTCGCATCCTGCCCAATTGCACCCTATTATCACTGTTGGTCCCTTCACCAAGTGGGGGTTGATTTTATGGATTGGAACCCAGCTTCAGCTGGGGGGCACCATCACATTATAGTAACCATGGATTACTTCATGAAATGGGAAGAGGCTATGCCTACTATCAAATCTGATGGTTAGAAGGCGACTCACTTCGTGTTCAATCATATTATTACTCGGTTTGGTATCCTAAGAGAGCTTCTCATGAACCATGGAAGGAAATTTCAAAATAGGATGATGGATGAGTTATCTTCCAAATTGGGGTATAAGCAAGAGTATTCCTCTTCTTATTATACTCAAGTGAATGGATAGGTCGAAGTTGTAAAAAAATCCCTTAATTCCATTCTGCAAAGAACTGTTGCACAAAGAAAGAATAATTGGCATATTATTCTTTACCCTACGTTGTGGGATTACCAAACTGTCGTTAAGGTTGCCATGGGGTTTTCTCCATATCAGTTAGTGCATGGGGTGGAGTCGATATTGTTGATTGAATCCGAGATCCCTCCTTTGAAATTATCCGTAGAACTCTTACCAGAGACTTCTGAATTGGAAGAATGTTTGGTCCACCTAGAGCACCTTGATGAACAATGTCAGGATTCCTTGGTGGTTCTTGAAGTGAACAAATGTCGCATTAACGCTTAGTATGATAAGTCTATCCATACCCAGATATTTAATGAAGGTGGCCTATTTCTTTTATATGACCAAGCTAGTGAACTATTAGGGGCAGGTAAGTTCAACCCCATGTGGCATGGGCCTTATATGGTTAAACGTGTGTTAGAGAAGGGCACTTACGAGTTAGTGGATTATGAAGGGACAACCTTAGCGGAGACTATAAATGGGATCTATCTTAAAAATTACTATGTGTAATTCTCAGTTGAGGTTGATACTTTATATATTATTGTATAGTTGCATAGTTTAGTTTTGGTCCCCTTGTAGTGAATCGGTTTGTTGACATGCTTCTGTTTGTTATGGAAGATGTCATTGGAGTCTTGGATATATGTAGGATATGTTGACGGTGCTAGCCGCCACACCCAGAACTCGGATTTGGCTGCTTGGGTTATCTATGCATCTACGGGTCATGTTGTGTCTTCATTGGGTGTATGTCTCAGGCCATCATCCAACAATGTTGCTGAATATAGTGCTGTGACTCAGCTACTACATCATTCCATCTCTCATGGTATTCAATCCCTTAATATGTGTCTTGACTTGAAGTTAGTGGTATCATAGTTAAATGGTGTGTATCATATTATAGATCCGATTTTATTACGAATATTCTTGCATGTAAGATTGTTAGAATGAAAATTTGAAATCATAACATACATTCACATTCCTAGGACCTAGAATCATGTTGCTGATTCTTATGCAAATTATTTTTTAGATTGGAATTAGTTACATCAATAAAGAAGCATACACATCAAATTCACATTTAAAACACACATGTAAATATAATAAACCGATCACTATAAGCTTTTATTTTCAAAATATAGTCCAAAATGGTGTCACAGTACAAAAAATGTCATGATACAAAATTGGGGCTTTAAGCCACCAAAAAACACTACACGATCGATACAAAATGTATATCTAGGATTCTATGCCTGCGGATCGGGGAGTTGGTCATGGAAAAAAACAAAGACATTGGCGAATTGTATGAAGATTTGAACCCACGCACAAAATACTCCTACCACTTGCCTCTGCATTACCTCAGGAAAGTCCTCGACTTGCACCATAGGCATCCTATGTGTCAACCAAACAAAGCTGGTATGTATGCTCTAGAGCGTACGCTCTGTAGCTGCTCCCTGTATATCATCACCTCGCCCCCTCCGATGATGTCAAGGAAATCCATCTAGTCATCTAAGACCCACACCTGCATGTGCATGATTAGTATTAGTATGTGATACCACCAATTTTTGTTTTGATTTCACTATATCAAAAAATACAAAAAAAATCACATAATTTAGAAAATAAAAATGAATTCAGGATTGTTTACCTATGTCTTTGTATGTGGCACCCTGTGGTATGGGCATGTTTGGGTCTCTACGGAAGTCAATCCGTGCATAGGGATAATCATCCACGGCCTCGATTTGTCTCTTCCACCAGTGGTAGAAGTCAGGAGGGAAGGGTGTAGCTAAACATCCTCCCCCTAATCCTCGCATCACACCCACCCAATGAGTTTGGGTTGGATCCTGTAGACCATGTGGAGGAATATGAACTCTTGGGATAAGGCATGACACCTGCTCGAAGAAGAAAGTACTTAGTATGCTTGCAAACCCAAAGTTCCTCATCCTATCTAGTTTGTAGTCAGTCAGTTGTTGCTTCATATTGCTCAACAAGGATGCACTCCAGTCATATATGGTAGGTCTCATAGACTCGACCGCATAGAACATTAGAGGCCTATAAGCCTGTTGTAATGATTCCAACCCTTCTATCCTAGATAGCACTAGCACTGTGACCTTGAGGCTGAGACTCTGTATGGATTTCACATGAAACTGACTTCCGACCTTTTCAGTGTCCAAAAGGCAGTATACGACAATGTACTCCTCGATGGTGAGTCCACCTCCCACCCCTCTAGCCCACAAGTTTACTACCTCACCTCGGCAGGATAGTCCAACGATGAAATACACGTCCTCTACCTCAAGTATTAGGGGCATCCCATCTAGCTAAACTGCCTATGTATCTGGGTCCCAATAGTTAATGAGCATCTGAAGAAGTCTTCGCTGAGCCCTCAAGCTCCCAAGTCGCCAAAATTTATATAAACCACATGCCCTTAATTCTTATTGAGCAATCATGTCACCCTAGACTGCTCTATCCATGTCCTCATGTTCACACTCTCGCCATTCTAGCACTATCCTACCAAGAAAACATAAGATTTCATGATAATTCACCATAAATTTGGGTATGCGCACACCTATACATGACTTTTTTTGTTGACAGTCATGCGTATACATGGAAATCACTATTTTTCTGTGTATACCTAGCCTTATACGCGACCCAATGATATGTGACCCGCGTGGGATGGGATACCCATGTAGGTGTGCTCCAAACTTAAATATCCACCATTAAAAATTGAAATAAAAACACTAAAAAGATTGAGTGTGGGATGAGGATTTACCTGGTTTTGACGGTTCGCGATTATGTTGCTCCTAGCTCCCAAGATCGGCGTTTGAAGTTCATGGTTCAAAATTCCACCAATGCACTATGTGTGTGTTGCAGCTGCAACTGTTTCCCCAAATTTTCAAATTTTGGACCCCCTTGTTAATTTTTAGCATTGCCTAGAATCGTTTGAATCCATGAACTTTTTTTGTTTTGCTATAATTTTGGACTATTTTGAGGTCAACTCTCTTCATGCTTTTTGGAAAATTGATTATGTTTGAAACTGCTGTGGGTTGTGGAATCTAGAGTTTGCCTTTTGCCCTTTGAGATACGATTTCTTGCTTTGTTCTCGAAATCTTATTTCTCATTCTAGCCACTATTTCGAAGGCCATTTAAACAATGTATTGAAGCCATGTTTCCTTAGGGATCCTCTGTTGCGGAAACTAAACGATGATTATTCTGCAGGAGGATCTTAACTTCTCCGATGTCGCGTCGTATCGTTTAACTTGTTTATATGATCGGAGGCTGTAGTCTATTTATTTTTTGCCCTTGTGTCTCCCAAGCGAACTAGGTATCCACCATATAACTACTCCGCCTGTCGATGCTTTGTCTGGTTTTCGCCGTGGTGTCTTTCGACCGGGGGGTCTGTAGTCTTTTCCTCCTCCGCACTTGTGGCTGTGTAATGCACTAATTTTCTGACGTTGATGTCTTTCCGCTCACCGACTGGGAACTTTTCCGCCCATATTTTGGGTTTTAGCTCTTCTGACTCCGATAAACTTAATGGTCTCACGGAGGCCATTTCCTATTTGAGACCCGCTGATGTGGCTATGAGTGAGACTACCCGGCCGATGTTTTAATGTTTTAAGCCGCTGATAAGTTTTTCTCTTCCCTTCGTTTTGTGAGTTTTTTAAACCCCTGTGTGGGCGACAGTGGTTTTGGTGCTTGTTAAGGTTTTCATGATGAGAGCGCAGTACAGGGCCTCTTTTGATGACTAGTCAGTTTGTTGATGCAGTTTGATTGAAGAGATGCAGTCCTAATTAATGATAAATGTCGTTTAATTGCAGACGGACTCAAGAGACTTTTTTCAGATTACTACTGTGAGAAGGCATAGCTGGGAGACAAAGCAGCATAAAGTTGGCTGGGCAGTGTTAAGCAGATTTCGTACTGAAATCAACGGGATCTCAAGGAGGACAAATGAAAGACAAGGTAGAATCGATGATGACAAAATCCCAGGCTTGGAAAGATTCGTCAGTTATCGAGCGGATCCGATTTTATTAAGTGCTCATAAGTTGAAATTTGAAAATGTAACTCATGAAGTGAATCATGAGTACTCACAGAAAAGACAAAATGGTGATGTTAGACGGTTTTGAGGAGCCCAAAGGTCACACGGTTGGGGCAGCCCAAGGGGTTGGCTGATTTCATTTAAATATAGGAAAGTTGGAGTTTACAAGGGCTTTTTCCCTGGAAAAACTTGTGAACTATTGTTTGTAAGAGGAACTACTTCGTTTTACAATAAGAAATTGCAAATTTTTCCTATTGGAGAAGGTGCTGTGTGGAATGTTCAAATGTGATAAAATGAACAATGTGAACAGTATTACATTACTCATGAATTAATATCTAGCTCTCTAGAGATAGCTTAGTTAGTATTTAATTTCTAGTTGTGTGTGATTTAGATGTGAGAGAGTTTAAGATGAGAGGTAAGCATTAGAGGAATTTTGGGGTCTAAAATGGGCCTCCTAAGGAAAATAATAAAATAATAGTTAAAATAATAAAATAATGGTTAAAATAATAAAATAATATTAATTAATTTTGGAGGAAGAAAGAAAAAAACTACTTTTTGTGTTCGTATTTTCGACATATCTCCCTGTGTTTTTACTCAAATTTCGATTGGGAGAGCTCGTTGGATGTGGAATTAGATTCTGCATCCAACGAGTACCCACACTGCATACTTTTGATGGACCCCTCTACCCCAAAAACAAGAAATACCTGAGAAAACGTAATGATGATGTCATCATCACATTTTTTCAGGTATTTCTTGTTTTTGGGGTAGCGAGGTCCATCAAAAGTATGCAGTGTGGGTACTCGTTGGATGCGGAACCAAATTCCACATCCAACGAGCTCTCCTGATCGAAATTTGAGTAAAAACACAATCAGATATGTCGAAAATACGAATAAAAAAAGTATTTTTTTTTAATGACAAATATGCCAATTCAACCATTATGGTTGACTTATTTTATTGAAATTCTATTGGTTCTTGAATTCCAACTCACAAAAACTTATTTTGGCACGTTTTCTTATAAGGCCCATTTTAGACCCCAAATTTCCTCTAATGATTACTATTACATTAATCGTTGATTTATGCAATTTGCATTGCTTTTTTATGGTTGCAAGGAATTGATATTGGATCTATGTGATGTGAGGTTCAACTAGTCTTGTTCATTGTGTATTCACCATCTGAGCCTTCTTAGAAAAAACATTTTCTATCGTTTTATTTTCCATTGTACATCTTTGTATATGCATGTGTTAATATTGGAATCCAATATTTCTTGTGTGTGTTGTTCATGTGAGTGTCTTCAACAAAGATTCACTCTTCGGTTGGCATATCTCTTTGTCACATTGTTCTAGGTAATAAGTTTTAATGTTACTTCCTTTTGTTTCCATATTATTTTATTAATGCACCATGAATATTACACATGGCTTTACATTGTTTTCTAGTCACTTCGGAACCAACTTGGTTGAGCATGGAAGGGAGGGCCTCCAAGAAAAGGTACACAATGTCCCTTAATACCTTGACAAGATTTTGAATGAGTTTTCTTCTCAACCATTCTGATTAAGTTTTAATATGCCACCAAGACCAAGGTTTTAACATTGTATTATTATTATTATTATGGACATGGCATAATTCCAGTGGTTGTAACAGTGTTATGCAACTTTTATGGTGTCATATATATTACTATGTGAGAACAAAATGAAGTATGTTTACCACACCTTGCTCATATTGAGTTTATATTCTTATTTGAGGTCTTACGTTTATAGATATAATGTCTAAACCTTCATTTTCAACTGTTTATATGAATTCATATGAAGATTTATGAGATCCATTAGGCCTAAATCATGCACACATATATGCTTCATTGTTTACTCTTGTTCCTCTTTTATGAGGTTGTAAGACTTAAATAGTCATATCTAGTCTCCTTATATTAATAAGTCTTCACAAGAATATTAAAATTTCATTGTTCCTTTGGTTTTTCTTGATTTATGATCTTTATTTTATTAACGGGTTCACCTCATAACCTTTCAAAGTATTTACATCTGTGTATCATATTATTAGACAATTTCTACTTTAATAGGGATATTTTCACACATAATTTGTCCTCTCTTATTTTTTTGGTTGTAATTAACTATAGAGTAATTTAATGTACATATTATTCGACCATGAGTGGATATTAATGTACAAGTTAATAAATTTCCCTTTACATTCGATGTATATTGTTGGAAATTTGGTTGTCATTGATGTCAATGTTATTAAAAGGATACTGAAGTGTGTATAACTCCAAAGTGGTACCCTTATGGCATATTTTTTAAGCATGTCTCTCACAAGAAGACATATTGGATTGTACACATATCGTGCGAACCCCTAAAGAAGTCCTTGAGGATTACCCTAAGAAATGTTGGAGAGAAATGTAAAGACACTCATAGAATAATGGTGTTAGTTCCACATGAACATGATGTTGGGGAAACATGACCCCTGACGAAGAAGGCCCTAAAGAGCCCCTAATGTTTGTCGAAATAAATATTGGTATGAAGTATGAAGAATCCACCAAATTATTGATCATGGGTCGACATAACTACGATAGTAAGGATGGGTCCACTTAAAGAGGAAAGAAACAAAAAAATGAATGTTGATGTTCCCACTTAGAATGATGAGGAGAATACCAAAATTCCCTTTAATAAAGATCCGAAGTGATCAAGAAGAAAATTTAACAACTCATAATGAATCCTTAAAGTGGGGTATTAACCCATTCAAGTAGCCCTGAAAATATAGAGATCCTAAATTTAAGGATAAGTGAAACAAAAACCCTAAAATAAACTAAAGGAATCTTGGATGATATAATTAAATAGGAGATGAAATTTTTAATTGCATCATCATTCAAGCTCTTGAAGTCTTTCTTCCAAAATGCACAACTCATGGAGAAAATGTGAAATTTTTTGTAGAGAAACTAGTGTGGAAAGCTTTGGGATTCGTTTTTTTCTTTGATGAATATTAGTAACATTGACATAACTTACCATACGATATTATAATTAAATTTTTTATAGTTGTTGGAAATATTCTTGAAATTATTATGCGATGAAATGATGTAAAGGTTGTTTTCTTGAAGTGTTTCTTTCTTGCATATTCATCTTAACAAATGCATGCTTTTTGTACATGTGTCTCTATTGTGATGGTACTACCTCTCATGGACTATGGTATATATTTTTATCTTGGATATGGTATGAATCTTATTAGAGATTATTTCTTTGTGAAACTTGGTTAAGATATTGCTATGATATTGACATAGTTAATTGTCATGTTTTGATATATTATGGTGATAACCTTGACATATATTATGGTGATTATCTTGGGATAGATTATGGTCATATATTATGAATTGAAAATAACTGTTATAATTATTAGAACATGAAAATTAAATATATGGATGATTGTTACTAGGAATTCTTGGAAAGACATATTTAAGGCATGTATAGATTGCTAGAGATAGTGATATAGGTATAGGTTAACATAGACAATGATACTGGTAGATGTTGAAAGAGACAATGATGTGCAAGTGATATAGATATAGGTAGATAGATATAGTGATAGTGATAGGTTGACTCTTTCTAAGTCATAATCCCTATTTTTGGGTGCACCTTAAGTGGCATATTTCATACTGATGAATTAGTCCATGAATGGTCTATCCATTGACATATAATTTATGGGTTTTTGAGCTCATATGATATTTTTTTTTTCAAACTTACACTTAAAACCATGTACAATTTCCAAGCAACTAGAATAAAAATTAACAACATAAAAATAACACAATAATTTTTTTTTTTAAATATATACACCTAATATCAATACCTCCTCTTCTAAAGGGTTTTTTTGGATTTTCAATTCTCGTAAGTAGTAAGAAAAAATTCACGTCGACACACATCTATGGAAAATGCATTTGAAATTTCAACAGTCAATTTCAAAAATTAGTAAAAAGTATAATTTTTTAAAATAATTTAGAAACAATATGTGTTCCTTGTGTAAACTATGTTTATATATATATAT
>LPNX010029171.1:44459-56512 GCA_001517045.1 Pseudotsuga menziesii | reverse complement strand
TGAAGGTGATGATGATGATGATGATGAATGATGATGATGATGAGGATGAGGATGAGGATGAGGATGATGATGATGATGTTCATGATGTTGATGGTGATGAGGATGATGATGATGTTCATGATGTTAATGATGAGGATGATGATGATGATGTTGATGGTGATGATGATGATGTTCACGATGATGAAGGTGATGATGATGATGTTCATGAAATTGATGGTGGGGATGATGATGATGATGAGGACGATGATGATGATGAATGATGATGATGTTCATGATGTTGATAGTGAGGATGATGATGATGATGTTCATGATGTTGATGCTGATGAATGATGATGAGGAGGAGGAGGAGGAGGATGATGATGAAGGTGATGTTCATGGTGAGGATGATGATGATGTTCATGATGTTGATGGTGATGATGATGATGATGATGTTCATGATGTTGATGGTGATGATGATGATGAGGATGATGATGATGATGTTCATGATGTTGATGCTGATGATGCTGATGTTCACGATGTTGATGGTGATGATGATGATCATGTTGATGATGATGATGATGATGTTCAAGGTGATGATGATGATGAGGATGAGGATGACGATGAGGAAGGTGATGATGATGTTCATGATGTTGATGGTGATGATGATGAGGATGAGGATGAGGATGATGATGATGAGGATGATGATGATGATGTTCATGATGTTCATGGTCATGAGGATGATGATGATGTTCATGATGTTCATGATGTTGATGATGAGGATGATGTTGATGGTGATGATGATGAGGATGATGATGATGATGAATATGACGATGATGATGTTCACAATGTTGATGGTGATGATGAATGATGATGATGATGATGACGATGATGAAGGTGATGATGATGATGATGATGAATGATGATGATGATGAGGATGAGGATGAGGATGAGGATGATTATGATGATGTTCATGATGTTGACGGCGATGATGATGATGATGATGATGACGATGATGAAGGTGATGATGATGATGAGGATGATGATGATGATGATGTTCATGATGATGATGGTGATGATGATGATGAGGATGAAGATGATGTTCATGATGTTCATGATGTTGATGATGATGATGATGATGATGATGATGATGATGATGATGGTGATGATGATGAGGATGATGATGATGATGTTCACGATGTTGATGGTGATGATGATGAAGATGAAGGTGATGATGATGATGATGATGAATGATGATGATGTTCATGATGTTGATGGTGATGATGATGAAGATGATGGTGATGATGATGATGATGATGATGTTCATGATGTTGATGGTGATGATGATGAAGATGATGGTGATGATGATGATGATGATGATGTTGATGGTGATGATTATGATAAGGATGATGATGATGGTGGTGATTATGATAAGGATGATGATGATGATGATATTCATGATGTTGATGATGATGAACATGGCGATGTTGATGATGATGATCGATGATCAACGATCATGGTGATGATGATGATGATGATGAAGATGAATATGAAGATAATGACGATGATGATCATGTTGATGATGATGATGACAATGGTGATGATGATGAAGATGATGAGGAAGGTGATGATGATGATGATGTTGATGACGACAATGGTGATGATGATGTTCATGATGTTGATGGTGATGATGATGATCATGTTGATGATGATGATGATGATGAAGTTGAAGATGATGGCGATGATGATGGTGATGATGATGATCATGTTGATGATGATGATGATAATGATGATGATGAAGGTGATGATGATGATGAGGATGATGATGATGGTGTTCATGATGTTGACGGTGATGATGAGGATGAGGATGAGGATGAGGATGTTCATGATATTGTTGGAGATGATGATGATGAGGATGATGATGATGATGATGATGAAGGTGATGATGATGAGGATGATGATGATGATGTTCATTATGTTGATGGTGATGTTGATTATGAGGATGATGATGGTGAATGATGATGATGTTAATGATGATGATGATGATGATGATGTTCATGATGTTGATGGTGATGATGATGAGGATGA
Source organism: Pseudotsuga menziesii (assembly GCA_001517045.1). Taxonomy (NCBI): domain Eukaryota; kingdom Viridiplantae; phylum Streptophyta; class Pinopsida; order Pinales; family Pinaceae; genus Pseudotsuga; species Pseudotsuga menziesii. The sequence continues at coordinate 54,448 of LPNX010029171.1, read as the reverse complement.
TGATGAGGATGATGATGACGATGTTCATGATGTTGATGGTGATGATGATGATGATGATGATGATGATGATGGCAATGATGGCAATGGTGATGATGATGATGATGATGATGGTGATGATGATGGTGATGATATAGATGATGGTGATGATGATGATGATGAGGATGAGGATGAGGATGATGATGATGATGTTCATGATGTTCATGGTGATGATTATGATAAGGATGATGAAGGTGATGATGATGACAATGACGACGATGGTGATAATGTTGTTGTTGTTGATGATGATGATGATGATGGTAATGATGGCAATGATGATGATGATGATGATGGAAATGATGATGATGATGATGATGACGATGGTGATGATGATGATGATGACAATGGTGATGATGAAGGTGATGATGGTGAAGATGATGATGAAGAAGATGGACATGATGAAGATGATAATGATGATCATGGCGATGTTGATGATGATAATGATGGTGATGGTGATGTTGATGATGAGGAAGGTGATGATGATGACGAGGAGGATGATGATGATGATGACAACGATGGTGATGATGACGATGTTCATGATGATGCTGACAACGATTGTGATGATGATGTTCATGATGTTGATGGTGATGATGATGATCATGTTGATGATGATGATGATGATGATGATGGTGATGATGAAGCTGATGATGATGAGGAGGATTTGGATGATGATAATGATGATGAGGATAATGATGATGGCGATGGTGATGATGATGATGATGATGAGGAAGGTGATGATGATGATGATGATGAAGATGAATATGAAGGTAATGAATATGATGATCATGTTGATGATGATGATGAAGATGATGAGGAAGGTGATGATGATGATGATGTTGATGACGACGATGGTGCTGATCATGTTCATGATGTTGATGGTGATGATGATGTTCATGATGTTGATGATCATGAAGTTGAAGATGATGATCATGTTAATGATGATGATGATGATGAAGTTGAAGATGATGAAGAAGATGAAAATGATGATGAACGCTATTTTTGGTTTTACATAATGCGCACGCAATTTATATGCACATAACGCGCTCGCGTTTTGGTTCTATATAACGTGCAGGCGTTTTGGTTTGTTAAATCGCGCTTGCGTTTTTCTTAAATTCAAAAAATTATTCCCTCCAAATGATAAGGCTGAGCCTCCACCCATGTTTTCATGGAGTTCCTATGCCTATGTTTCTTCTTTGTAATTTGCTTCGGATTCAACATGCATGTGCCTTGGAGTATGATAAACCATGGCAAATTCAACATTATATCCATATTTTCAATATCCTCGTGTTTAGCGGTTCGTCTGATTATGCTGCACACCTCCATTTTTTATTTGATTTTAGAAACAAATATGGTTTTTTGGCAGATTCTAAATATGTAAATTTTAACAAGAATACATAATTTTTTCTATTTTTTTCTTATTTATCTTCTGTCATCACTCCTCAACTCAAAAAACACACTGGTAGTGTTTCGTCCATATATCTTTCATTTCTCGACCATTTAAAAAAAAAAATTGTATGGTGCACTAAAGAACACCAACCTCTACATGCTATAAAAAACCCATTTCCAAATAATTGTATTAAGACATTCAAATGCTACACCCACAATTGATGTACCGTTTTCGAGGTTTGATCTCTTAGATAATTAAAAAAAAATTAAAAATATTATTTTTATTATTGGAAAAATAGTCGTGCACTAGTCCTATATGTTCTCTATATGTATACCAGTTTTCGTAAGTTTATTCCATCATTTAGACACTTAAAGGCTGCACCCACAAAAACATATACCTTATAATTTGTCCAAAAAATAAAAAGTGCCCGTTAAAAGTTATCTAACTTTAGATAGTTAACAACATTTTCAATAGAAAAAATATATATATTTGGAAAGGCCATTCAATTTCCTACATTTCTTGTTTTTTACTGGTCGNGTGCCCGTTAAAATTTATCTAACTTTAGATAGTTAACAACATTTTCAATAGAAAAAAAATATATATTTGGAAAGGTCATTCAATTTCCTACATTTCTTGTTATAATGATCGCAAGATTCATTGTGTAAGTGTCTCAAAATATCCATGCAAGTTGATGGATGCCTGTTTTTTCAGTTTTGTATCGCATCTAACGTGCCAAAAGAGACCCTCAACTTCTTGCACACACCCTGTCCAATCCTTGATATGATGTTTCCAATCTATCCCGTGCCTCCTTAGTTGTATTTGTTGTTACTACTCTTGGGAGTATGCTTTCATGCATGGCTTGATGTATGTAGAACAAATCTTTTCCATCTTTATTCCTATGTTCCCTTAAGGCATTCTTCTCACCTTGTGTGATATTATTATATGTCGCTTGATCTACTGGTTCGGTATAACCATTTTGGACTATCTACCATACATAAATTGACCTCTGAACAAATCCTTCATTGTTAGAGACCAATATTCATAATTCTTTCCCCAAAAAATTGGAGTTTGTAAGCTTGACATTTGTGTACCAGAAGTGGAAGCCATTTTTTAATTTTTATTTTCCTTAGAAATTTTACTTTTTCCCGACATACTTTCACTTTTTGTCGACATACCTTTTACAAAATTTTATCCCAACACACTTTTACCTCAATAGACACCTAGTTGACTTCAACGTGCTTTTACTATGACACACTTTTAGCTGCGACCAACTCCCACTTCAATAGGACCACATTTAACAAAACTTTATAAAAGGATATTTCTTTGTCTATTAAATTATAATATGAAAAACACTTTTCACCACTCCGTAACTTGGGATAAAACTCGACACAACTTTAGTATGACAAGCTCACAATATCATATAGCCAAAATATTAAATAAGACTTGTGTCAAGCACTCTGAGGTTAAAACTTAAACTTTTACATGGTAAAATTTTTGTGGATTCTTTATGTGTTTTACAAACATTAAATGTAAACAACATTCACACAAGTAATTCCGAGGAAGATGAGCGACATAAATAAGACATGCATTCAACCATAAACTATGGGTTTATATCACCACATAACAAAAGAACTACGGTCGCGTTTACATACTTGGAAAGTTGCTTGGATGTTTTACCTTTTATAGAGCTTGGGCTCTCAACACATGAGCTTGAGCTCTTGAAATATTCTCAGAGTTTTCTTCTTCTCCTTTCTCTTTTACTCTATTCTTCTCTAGATTACTCTTCTCCATCTTCTCTCTCTCCGTCTCTCAAAATTTCTGATTTTTTATTCTTCTTCTTCTACATATACAAAGACTAAATTTTGCTTCTCTTGGAAGCTACCAACTAACATTAAAGATCGTAATTAATTTATACCTAAAAAGTTGACTTCAGAAATACAATTCGACTGCTTAAATATGATGAGATGTGAACTCCATAACCCGGCAGACTGACTGGAAAAAAATGTACTTCTACGGAATTTGACTGAGTCAACTAAGATGTGATGCAGATCTTCTTGTAATTAATATTTCCAATTGACCTTCATGTCGGAAGTACTTTGTAAGCCATGATCATTATTACGATCCCCATAATTCAATACAACCATATGACAAAAACATTTGTAAAGGATCGGTCTCTTTACTTTTCTCTAAAGAAAAATGCCAAACCATGCAATAGGCCAAAGCAATTGTAGAAGATCCACCCCCTTTACCTTTTCGTGGAGCGAAATGAAAAACCCTACCACATACCAAGCTCTTGCATGGAGAGACAAGGTGAGGATGGTTGACCTCCTATAATTTTTATCTTTATGTTTTTATATTTGCAGCACCATTCTAATGATGATAAATTCTTCAAAACCAACTTTTGCAGCACCATGCTAATGATCAAAGTGCATGAGTGTGCGGTTCGTTGTTGAGACTTTATGTATGTAGTGTGAATTTTAGTTTCTAAATGCTATGATATATATGGATTTATCTCATCTTCTATCTAGATCAAATCCTTCGTAAATAATTTTCAAAAGCTGGTTAATCTCTCTCACAATATGCTACGGAGATGCCAGAGCTAATTGTCGTTTCTCTTCAGATACTTTAGGTGCTCATAATAACAAGAGGGTTCAACTATGAAGTTGTATATAATGTAATACATAGATGACGTTGGAACCCTTCAACTAACCACATAGGTATGTGATCTGTCCTTTCAGTAAACCATTGTATTAAGAAATAGAGAAGCCATGGTTATCGAAATTGTTGGGGGAATGTCAAAAATAGGTGAACCAAAAGCACTAGAATCCTTGAGGCCTCACATCCTTTACCAAAATATTTCTAGCCCCTTCATTATATATCTCCTCAATCCATTCAAGCAACACAAAGGAGACAAGTTCTTGTAACAGTAAGAATGATAGAGCCGCCGTCACAAGGATTTATCATGCCTTGACAACGACTATGACATTTTTTGCCACATTGGGAAGAATGCTCTGCTTCACCTAGCTTGAGCTTAGTTTCGTGTTCTTGTACCCTTAGTTGAAGTCATTGCCTCCTATATCTAGGATGCAGATTCGCTTATCAAATGCATCTGCTCTTGGAAGATAACTTCCAGCACCTGCCCAAAATGAAAAAAGGGGAAAAAGTTCATAATGAGCTTTTGTTCCACAAAAAATCCATGATTGAATTTGCAATCTCTCCAAAAGCATGAATTTGACTATATAAACCAATCCTTGTTATTATTATATGAAGTATCAATGGACCTCTTAGATATTTGGGAAGAAATTCAGCCTAATGAAATCATTTGTAGTTGTCCTCGGCTAAAATCATTTTGGTAGCCGTCTCTCCAATTTTAGGTAGGCTAGAAACCAATGCATTATATCTTGGTCAACGAGGTAGGGTTTGTCTAAACATAAAAATCCCCACTACAACTTGCTTAGTAAAAATATAACACATGAAGAAATATTTGGAGTATATCTAAAGTAAGGCACATCCAAGAGGGACAAAATACCTAACTGAAATAACCTACTTACCCACTGCTTTGGTTGCACCTCTTATGTTCCATAAGGTCTCTTTTGATTTATGCATACTAGTCAAATGCATGTAGTGGGAAATGGTATTGATTATGAAGAATATGATTAAAAACTCACATGACAGGGATCTACCTTAAGAGTAGTTGTTGAATGTGGCCAGGTTCAGGGATTTCTACCATGTCATCCTCTTGGTGATATCTTCTCTTTAGATTTGATGAAGATTTCAGCTAGACTATAGTTCAACAATCTCCAAGACAGGAGGGATGTGCACTCACAACCTTTCTTTGTTCAACTGGTAGAGATGCAATACCTTGAGAATAGAAACTTAGATTCCCTCACCAAAACCTCGTTGTAGCTATTGACTTCTAACAAAATGGTAGTTTTATGCTCCTTGGGCCATCCTGCTCAACTCAAAACCAAAGCCCTCACATTAAAACGCTCAAAACCCCTTAAAAACTTAGAATAAGAATTAATGAAAAATAAGACTTACTCATTTAGTTGTGGGTTGAAGCAAGAGTTGACCTTGCAGCCATTGGAAAGCTTCAACCAACTTTGGCGGAGTTTAAACCCTAGTGCAATATTGTAAAAGTGTGGAAGATTCTTGGCCTTTGTAAAATGTAAATACAAATATGCATGGAGAAATTATAGATTAAGAAGAGGGAAGTTTTGGTCAAAGCATAGTAGCATAATTCGAGTACGAATATGGATACGAATACGAAAGTATGAAATTGAAAGATAATTATTTTATAGTTTTTGAATAATTAAAATTTAGCTTTTTAAAATCAATTTTCAAAATTAACTTGTATTATACATAGATCGAATATTCAACAAATTAAAAATTGTTAAAAATTTCCTACACAAAAAACCAATATCAAAGTATAGTACACCACTATGCATTTTTTAAATCTTAGAAGAGCGAATCTTATCCCACCAAAGGGTTGAAACCAAAAAAATTGAATACTACACCAATATGCACTTTCTTAAATCTTGACGAGCGAATCTTATCCTACCAAAGCGTTGAAACCATTGGAACCAAAAAATTGATTCTATTTATTTTCATAATGACATAGTACTTGTCTTTATATACGTGGCAATAATATAAAATACTTAGTTTTAAAATTTTAATATATTTTAAAATTTTGATAAATATGGTTGATAGTAGATAAAATTAATCTCATCATTGTTTTCTACCCATCAGAAAATAACAAAATAATAATATAGTATTTTAAAATTGTGAAAATTTATTTTATTCAATATATTTATTTTGAAACTTTTGAAAAATTATAAATAATCTCTCTTAAAAAATTAAAAATTAAATTAGTTTTACTTCGAAAAGATTCCTATATACTTACCAGAGGACAGGGACTACTAAGAAGCCCAACATTAAGGCTAAACTACTTCAAATAATACATGCAATTAATTCGAAGTTGGAAGCCACACAAAATTCAATAATTGGACTCCTTTTTTTTTCACATACCAGGATCGCCGCGCTGAGGAAAACCGTCGAGTGATCGAGCCCTAGCCTGTTAAGGGCCTTTGCTCCCTGCCATGGATCCGTCGGATCCCTCATCCGTCGAGGACAGGTTCCAGTCAATCGTGGCTGCCCTCCCTCCTGCTCAAGCTGCCGCACCCCCCTCTTCAAAATTTGTCAAGCGCTCAGATGTCCCGGAAGTTAAGCTTAGCTCCGCTGCGTCGAAAAGAAAAGCAATCGCTCTCTCTGAGAAAGGTTTCATTGGCTTGTTTACCGGCCTCTGGCCTTCCCCGCGCACAGTAGAATTATGGTTGAATAAGAACTGGAGAACCCTAATCCAGGGGGAAGTCCAGCAAATCTTTTGTGGAAAAGGATATTTTTCATTCATCTTTGAAAAGAAGTAGGATCGTGACCTAATCTTCAGGAATGGGCCTTATTTCATGGGTCCAAGAGGTATGTATCTGAACAAATGGGATCTGTCTTTTAACCCTGAAAAAGATATCCCAAAAGCTGTCCCTGTGTGGGTCAAGCTTCCTCATCTTCCCCTCCACTGCTGGAATGACGAGAATTTTCGAACAATAGGGAATACCCTAGGAAAATATGTGGACAAATCTGAGCCAAAAGCCCCTATGTTCTCATGTGCTCGAATCTGCGTTGAAGTCGATCTTGAGAAAGGCCTCCCGGAGTCAATCATGCTTCCCATCGATGGGTGGAATCATCTGCAAATAGTAGATTACGAGCAAATCCCGTTTAAGTGTAAATACTGCCATGAATATGGCCACTTTGCTAAATCATGCCCGAAGAAACCTGAGAAACCTATCTCGGACAGCCCCCCTAGCGAAGGATGGAACGTTGCAAGTGGGAAAAGGGATGCCAAGCCCTCAAAGCAACAGATCCCCACATCAAAGAGCCCCCCCGAAAATAGATTCGAGGTTCTGGAAACCGAGACGCAAGAAGCAGAAAATCAGGAAGAAAACCATGAAATGGAACACCAGCTGAACTCTAAGCCTCAGGTCATAGTCCCATCGCATAAGGAGCAGGATGGTCGGGAAGAAGGTTCTGAAGTTCCGTTGAACCAGGGAAAGGAAACTCAGGAAGAGGGTCCTGGAAAATCTGGGGAAAGGAAAGATAAAGTGATGACCTCTTGAAGGATCTATCACACGATCAAGGGCAAGAACAAGCACCGAAGAAAATACAGACACTTCCATCGAAGAGCAAGAACCCCTCTCCAGAAAGGGAAGGAAATCCAACAAAACCCTCAGAGGCAGCAAGGGAAAAGGCAGCAGGAAAGCAGGCCAATCTAGACTTCCTAGTCAAAACATCGCAAGCAAACAAATATCTCCTTAGTGCGGAAGAAGAGAAAAAGGAGAAAGACAAGGCCCTCAAACAACAAAGGAAATAATGAAAGTAGTCTCCTAGAATTGCAGAGGTTTGGGAGGTTCGCAGAAGCTAGAAGTTATCAAAAGGTTCAAGACAATGGAATCTACCTCAATCCTTCTCCTCCAGGAGACTAAAAAATCTACTGAAGAAAGCATTGCACTTCTCCAAAGTATCTGGTCAAAAGGGAAGGGCCTTGCCATTAGCGCCAGTGGCGCCTCAGGAGGGCTTCTTTGTTGGTGGAACTCAGATAAGTTTGAGCTGAGCTTTGCTATAGAAAACAGAAACTGGATTCTCATAAAACTAGAAAATAAAGAAAGTAAAAAAAAAATTTGGATTGGGAATGTATATGGCCCAACCATGAACTCGCAAAAGGACAGTTTTTGGACATCGCTAGAAGAGCAATGCGAAGATAAGAAGATGGATCCTTGTTTCATAGCAGGGGACTTCAACGCCACCATTTCTGCAGCTGAGTGTAGAGGCGGATCCAAGGTAAGGGACCCCTTTGGGGAAAGATTGGAAGATCTCATCTCCCAATGGGTTCTCACTGATATCAAACCCAAAAACGACACCTATACGTGGAGTAATAGGAGAAAAGGACCTGGACATATCGCAACCCGTTTAGATCATTTTTTAGCCAGCACCCATCTCCTCGATCAGCAGCCAGAATTCAAGATCCTGTGCTCTGCAGTGTCGGACCACAAACCCATTTGTCTCTTCTTCCCGCCGACAGAAAATTTGGGGCCTCTCCCATTCAGATTTAATAGATTATGGCTGGATTCGGAAGAAGTCAAGGATATCATCTCTGAAACTTGGAGGTGCTTCATCCCTGGCACTCCAGCCTATTCATGGGAACAAAAGTTAAAATGGGTGAAGGCCGCTCTTAAATCTTGGGTAAAAACGCAATATCAAGAACCCTCGGAGCAAAAGAAAACCATCTTAAAATTTATGGAGCTTCTCCAAGCCGAAATGGAAGTAAGCATGGTCACTAAGGAGCACCTCTTCAAGGAGATTGAACTGGAATCAAAACTCCAGAAAATTCTAAGGGCTGAGGAGGAGGAATGGAGACTTCGCTCGCGCATTTTCTGGATCAAAGGGGGAGATCAGAATACGAAGTTCTTTCAAATACAATGTAGGGACAGGTAGTGATGGAATACTATTAGGGAGCTCAAGAAGGAAGACGGCTCAGTCACTCAAGGGCAAGAAGCCATCAGCACAGAGGTAAGATCTTTTTTTGAGCATTTATACAATGATGAAGAGCCTGTCTCTCAATGTCTTATGGAAGAAATGGTCTCATATATTCCTGCCCTGATCAGCCCTGAGGACAAAATCAGGCTTGAATCCCCCATAATAGAAGAAGAGGTTAAGAAAGCTATCTGGAGCCTTCACCCGGACAAGGCCCCAGGTCCGGACGGATTCCCTACCTGCTTCTACAGATCTTTTTGGTCCCTCATCAAGAAGGATCTGATGCGCCTTATTTCCTGGATGGAAAAAGGAAACATGGGGGGAGCCACCAACTCCACCTTTTTGGCCTTGATCCCCAAAGAGCCCAACCCCTCCTCCATTAAAAAATTTCGACCCATCTCGTTATGCAATGCCTCCTACAAGATCTTCTCCAAAGTACTATCTCTGAGGCTCAAGAAAATCATCCCCTCTCTTATATCTCCTAATCAAGGCGGATTTTTTTCCGGTAGACAAATCAGTGATAACATCCTTCTTGTCCAGGAAGCTATTCATTCCAGCTCTAAAAGGGGCGAGCCCAGGATGGCCATTAAGTTGGATCTTGCTAATGCTTTTAACAGATTGAGGCACTCCTTTATCATTCTGGTTTTGAAGAGTTTTGGATTTCCCTCTGTCTTTATTAACCAAGTTCAAGCCTGCATAACTTCTCCCTGGATAGCTCCCCTCATCAATGGACGACCCTCAGAGTTATTCAAAGCCTCTAGAGGAGTGAGGCGAGGATGCCCTCTATCCCCCTTTCTTTATATCCTGGTGGCTGACTCCCTAAGCAGAAGACTAAACAGACTCCAAGCTGAAGGCTCTCTCCCAGGTCTCTCCTATCGTGATGCTGTTCTTCCCATCAATCATGCCCTTTTTGCGGATGACACAATCTTTCTTGGCATAGCCTCCTCCCAAATTGCTAGGAACTTCCTCAAGCCCCTGGACA
>LPNX010029171.1:28716-42542 GCA_001517045.1 Pseudotsuga menziesii | reverse complement strand
ATTTACCCCTCGCACGCTCAAGATTTCATCTCGTTTTTCTCTATGGCCTCTGCTGGTAGCGTTATGTTCTCCCATTCCTTTTCCTTTCTCGGCCTTGGTTTATATGATGCTCTGCGATTACTGTTGAATATTATTGCAGGCATTGGAGAAGGGAGTCTGCAAGGCCTCCCGTGGCAGATTCTTCCTTTTACTAGAACAGTGGTGAAAGAAAGGTTGGCCCTTGCAGCCTTTTCCCCCTATTTGTGTAGTTCCCTCTCATTCTCGTAGACTGTCTCTCCTGTCTCGGGCTTTCTCTTTGGCAATTGGGGAAGCAGCTCGGTCATAGGTTGCAGGTGTACATGGTGGCAAGAGGGAGCCGTGGGCACTTTGGCCTGTGGAAGAAACGTCGACTTACTGCTGATTAGGGAACTCCTCGTGCTAAGAGCCTGCTCCAATAATATCTTCGTCCCTGCAAGTCCTGTTCAAGATCTCTAGAACCAGTTCGCCCGAATCACTTTATTGACAGAAGCTGGCAAAATGGCCCAGGATGGTGAAAACGCGGGGATTATGGACATCAAGAAGAATTTAAGGCGTTTGTATGAACTACTGTCCATCAGCGTTATGGACAATAGGGAGACGACTCGAGTAGTTAAAAAAATGGAAGACACAGTCAGCTATACCTCACTCCAGATTAGTAACCACGATTCACGCATCGATGACAACGAAAGCAGTCTTCGTGAAATAATGGGGAAGGTAGATAGGATCCAAGAGGACCTCCAGAAATTCATATCCATGAATCATAGCAGCCGAGTCCATGCAGCCACTGATGATGCCGTGCTTCCAATGGAGGAGGAATCAGTCGTCCAGCGAAGAAAATAGAGAGGCAATCCTTAGCCTGCTTCTGTCCAGCTTTGTTTGAATGTTTTTTTGTCTACTTTTATGTAATCAATTTGTAAGGGTTTATACAACCCACGGCTTTATAAGTTTTGAACAAACTCATCTTGAAATGTTTTGGGAAACACAGTGGATAGTCCATTTGTGCAGCTCTCCTGCTATGCACAGATACTCTGGTTCATCATGTATGTATTGAATGGCTGTGCACAGCTAACTTTTATATATACCCCTTTTTAGTTTCTGTTAAAAAAAAAATTCAATAATTGCAACACCAAAATGCCAAACAGAAAGTTTCGAGGTTACCTCTATTCGAGAGGCTTTTTAAGCTCCATGCCACACCTATGAGTACTAATACTGTAGGAAACCAACGGTAGACACAGACTTACCAAACAACCGTAAGTCAACCACATAATCCAAGGACACCACCGACTCCTATTTATTTTTATTTTTTTTAATTTTGATCAAGAGTCTCGCCTCCCTTTAGCTTTGATTAACAATTATTTAAATATTTAACTAACACAACCATATCAAGAAATGATACGGTTGATAGTGGTAGATTTGCTTCATTATTTAAAGTGGGCGATAGTTAGACAGATGTAAACTATATTATTTATTAAAGAATAAAATTAATGGAATTATATAATTATATTATCTATATAATTATTAAAATAAACATAATTTATATTTTAAAATAATATAAATATAAACATTAGATTAGGAAAAGATAATAATAATATAATGAAATTATATATATGAAATAAAAAAAAACAAAAATAAGAATAAAAACAAAAAATAAAAATAAAATTGCATGCATGTATAGTGGAGCTATGGTGGGGAAGCATTTGTATGTCCTTTTAAAAATAAAATAATAAATAAAATAAAAATTAAAAATACTAATGCATGCATTAATGTGTTGCAGCATAGGGAATCCTACTTGGAGATGAAGTGTAAGTATGTCCTATAAAAATAAAAAATAAATAGAAATCAGTGGTACAACATAATAATGAGAGAGATGTGGGTTGTAGTTTAGCAATGAAAGTTTTGTGGATATGATCTCATTAAATGGGCCTATAGTGGTACTAATATAAGAATTATCTATATAAAATTAATAACCTTAATGTTAATATAATTATAATAATATTATATTAATATAATTAATAATGTTAATGTTAATTTTTTAAATAAAAACATATAGTAAATAAACATTGTTTAATAAATAACATTTTATATTAAATAAAAATGTTTAATAATTTAATATTTTAGGAATAATAGTTTCTTGGCTAGGACAATCGAGAAACGGGTCGAAGCTCATACTCAAGTTATACCCAAGGTGTAAGTACCTAGGGCTACCTACCCCCAGGTGAACCTACGAGAACCTGTACCTAGGGCTACCTCCCCCAGGTGAACCTACGAGAACCTACCCCTAGGTGCACTCAGATTTCCCGTGTACACTTGCATATGCTATTCAAGGTTTGAACCCGTGATGTCACAAGGATTTCCTTAAGAGTGCACCCTATCACCAAGGCTAGTCAATTTTTGAACCTGTGATGTCACAATGATTTTCTTAAAAGTGCACCATATAACCTACTCATCTACACCTCTCGGCTAATATAATACAATAGTGAAGTATAACTATGATAGTGCTAAAATGGATGTTAAACATTAATTAGAATTAATAATTCTTTTGGCAAGATTATATATACATTATATTACTTAGCAAAAAAACATGTTACATATGTCTTCATCCAACACTTCTCTCCAGACTAGCATGCTCAGTGGGAAGCTAGGACATCCTAGAGAACTACTTCAAACAATATTAATAGAGAAATTGTTTCAACCATAAAATATTTGGTAAAGAAATCATATCTAAAATCCTTCATTAGAGGAAATTTCAACTCAAAATGGGCCTCCTAAAAGAAATTAATAAAATAATAGTTAAAATAATAAAATAATATTTATTAATTTTGGAGGAAGAAAAGAAAAAAAATACTTATTTGTTTGTATTTTCGACATATCTCCCCGTGTTTTTATACAAATTTCGTTCGGGAGAGCTCATTGGATGCGGAATTAAATTCTGCATCCAACGAGTACCCACTCGGCATACTTTTGACGGACCATGCTACCCCAAAAACAAGAAATACCTGAAAAAATGTGATGATGTAAGAAATACCTAAAAAAACGTGATGATGACAAAATCATATACCTGAAAAAACGTGATGAAAGAAATACCTGAAAAAGCGTGATGATGACATCAACATCACGTTTTTTCAGGTATTTCTTGTTTTTGGGGTAGTGGGGTCCGTCAAAAGTATGCCGAGTGGGTACTCGTTGGATGCATAATTTAATTCCGCATCCAACGAGCTCTCCCGAACAAAATTTGTGTAAAAAAACGGGGAGATATGATGAAAATACAAACAAAAAAAGTAGTTTTTTTTATGATACCTATCCCCAAATTTATATTTAAAAAGTGTTTAAGACCTATACGGTATTTCAAATTTAAAGCAATTTCATTGGCCAACACATGATGACATGGATTTTGAGTTAAAGTTAAAAGGCCCATTTTGAGTTGAAATTTCCTCTAATGCATAGCGAAACAAAGTCTAAATGCCCCGAGGGAATCCAAAACAACATCCAAGATAAGACTGTAGAAAATATACTAAAAGAAGGAGGACTAAACATCATCTAAAATACTGAGCACATGCACCTTTTCTTATGAAGGAAACTCCATCAACTTTCATTCCAAATCCTTGGGTTTGAAGACTCGTCTAGTCATGAGTTGCGCAACTGTGTTGATGTGGCTAGCTAGCTCCTTGATAGTGGTCCTGATCATGTTCAAGTTGGCTAATGCGGAGGATCTGTAGACACTGAGAGGGGGGGGTGAATCAGTGTATAGCTTTTTATTACTTTTTCAACTTTAACAATCATCAACTGCTTCTTCAATACATCATTCATTAATGCATTATCACATTATATCATCAGCATTATTAACTATTACAGCTCATCATCACCTATTATCATATCATCATCACATAGGAAGCATAGCAAAAGACAGTACACAATATTTTTACGTGGAAACCCAAGTCCTGGGGGGAAAACCACGGAAGCCTTTTTAAAATAGTTTTCCAGAAATAACTGGAAGGAGGCAACACCCCCTTATTACAAAGACTTCAATTTCTCCAGCTTCAACTGGAAGGAGGCTACGACCCCCTTGATTTACAGGCTATGACCTGAAGGAAGCTACCACTCCCTAGTTTTCTGGCTTCCACCGGAAGGAGGCTACGACCTCCTTTCCTTGCCCCGTCCTGCCACCCTTATAAGAAGATAGACACTGAACTACTAAACCACAAACTGCACTGATCCTGCGGACCTGCTATCCAACACCTGTACCACACTGCACAATCTAAACCACACTGCACAACCACTTTCACTGGTCATCAACTGACCACTGCTCATCAACTGTCCACTGACTATTGCACCACAACTGCTCCACACTACTAATCAACATGCACAATCTAGCTGTACCAATCAAGTTGTTGTTCACATCATCTGAATCAATCAATCTGAATTCAACCAACTGTGTACCAGACCACCTGGGTCAAACCAACTGCTCATACTACTCAACCAATATGAGTCAGACCAAACACTCATAAGGTAACCTATGCCAATCCAATCTCTGAATCTGCTGCAGATATCACTGCCACATACTGCTCATGTACCTCTCCTCATACACAATTACTGAACAAGTAACTCTGCTCTCTAACTGTAGATAATGATAAAAATAGGCTGTGTATATGCTGCTGTACATATCATATCTCACAACTAATATATTTGTTTACTTCTGTACACTCACTGATATCTATACACAATCATCAGCATAGAGAATAGTCTCATACTTCTACTGTGCATTCACTTTCACAAATACACATGCCTGTATATATTCACTTGTACACCTTTGACTGATAAACATCTATTCAATACTGAATCTGCATTTTCTTATATACCTTCTTTAATTTCAAGCTAATTTACATTTGCATCATTATATATTACATGTGCTGTTCATACATACCTCACATGTTAATGCAGAGGAAACCCTCGACTGCTGCAGTTGCTCTTCAGAAATAAAAGATCCTGTCAAATCCAACAACTCTTCAAGTATATTTTCAAGTGTCACTTTTCGTTGCCATCGATCTCTGAGAAAGTGGAGTCACTGCAAACTATGGAACATATAAGAATTCATCAGCTGAAATAAAGCCCTTCCCATTACGATCAAGTGCACAAAACCTCTCATACAGAGAAGCTATTTCTTGCTGTGAAACTCCAGTAAATATAAGACGCTGTCCACGAATTTCCTCAGATCAATTATACTGGCAAGCCTGCCTCAGTCCACGTTAGGACTGAATATTCACATCCCAATCTTTCAGAACAGACTGGCAAAACTCAATACCCGAAGCTCCATTTCCAATCAATTGATAATTTCAAAAGAAACATATACCAATGATATTCTAGCCCATTTCTGAAAAAGATTTAAAGGGTTTCAAATGCACGGAATTACACCTGAAACTATGCTTTGCCAAAGCTTTCTCCTCAGTCCCGTTTTCTTCAAGCTAAAGCTACCTTGTCTTCAATCAATTCAATCGGTGGAACACACACTGAGTAAAATCACTGGAAACAATGAACTGCTATTGACCGGCGTTTAAGAATTGACCATCGGTGATCTCCACACTCAGCAATTTCTCTGTTCTCTGTTGATTGATACATGAGATTGTCCTCAGCAAATTTATTCCATCGTGACCTCTATCCTCTGCTGGTTTATACCTGAAAATTTCACTAGCCCATGAATTTTCAAATCTCTCTTCAGCCCGTGAATTTTCAATTGATTATACAGCCCGTGAAATCCAATTGACAGCCTGTGAATTTCAATAATTATTCAGCTGTGAATTCCAATTTATTATACAGCCCATGAATTCCAATTGACAGCCCGTGAATTTCAATAATTATTCAGCCGTGAATTCCAATTTAGTTCAGCCCGTGAATTCCAGAATTGTTCAGCCTGTGACATTCCAAAACTGAATATGCTGGGAGTTTCCAAAGACTGTATGAGCCGTGATTTTCCAAAGACTGTGTGTGCCGTTAATTTCCAAAAATTCTTCATCCTGTAATAGATCTCTATGTCAAAACAGAATTTGATGCCACTCGAATAAAACTGAAAAATGCAGTCCCTTGGCCAATATTTGTTGTCTCGACTGCTAAAAAAAATTTCCACGGCCAATATTTGAAGACTGACTGCTAAAATATTTCCTTGGCCAATATCTGAAGACTATTGCTATCTCGACTGCTAAAATATTTCCACGGCCAATATCTGAAGCCTGTTGCTATCTCGACTACTAAAATATTTCCACGCCAGCTAAAAATTTATGCAACTCATGTAATAATAGAGCACCGGTAATTCAATTAACCAAGACAATATAGCTATATTTGTATAGAGAATTAAAATGATCGGTTTCCTTAAATTAGTGAATATATTTGTCTAATTTTATTTTTGAATGAACATTTTCCTTATTTTAGTGAATTTAAAAGATATTTTTAAACATTTAATATTTTTATTATTATTTGTTAAACTATTTTAATAAATAATTGTTTTATTTAATAAAACTTTTTTGAAATTTGATTTTGGACTTTTCAATGTTTTATTGAATTAGTATTATATACTTTTAATATAAAAATTTTATCTATTCAACTATTTTAAATTTTTTTATTTATTAAAACCCTCTTTTTAATATTTGATTCATTAACACAACTTTTTAATTGAAAAATTTATTTATTAACTTTAATATTTTGATTAAACCAATTTGACCACTCTCCAGGAAGTTCAGGGCTTTTGCTATTGTCCCAAGGCCTCCAAGGGCTTCAGACTTGGGCTTGGGCAAAGTCAAAAGGTCTCCTCTTGACACAGACAACCACAAAACAAACACTAACCCTTAGGGGCTCCACAAGGGGCACCAAGACTCAACTGTTGACATCAATGACTAGGCACTGTTGGCATCAATGACAACTTAATTAACAGGATCCTAGTTTTGTTACATTCTATTGATTTCCCCTCTGCTTTCTCGACTCAAAATATATCCCATGAGCATCCATCAGGGCTTTGCCGAGCAACATTTTAATTTTCCAATACAACAACACAATTTTTCCATGCTTAGTCTTCTGAGTTTGGGAAGGACCAGCATCGATAACTTTAGAAATCAAGTCAAGTTGTTCCTCAATAGCCTCGAGAGTCTTCTACTCATCTTTAATATCTGCTTCAAATCAATTTAGGTATTTCCTCACATTGTCATTCACCTCATGAAAAAACTATTGTTTAGCTTCAGTCACCTCATGTTGAATTCTAGGTATATAGGATCCTCATTTTCCTTGTCCCATTCTTTTTCTAATTATGGTGTGTGTTATATTGCAATAGAATATCCCAAGAGCCCCACCATTATCCAAAATCCCCTGTGCATCCACTTCCTTCTTGTCTAGCACTATCCCATTAATAATTTCTTGTGGATTAACAAAACACCCCAAGTAGCAGTCGTGGAGAATGGGAAAAATCTTTTCCAACCACATGAGATGATGAGCTAGGAGGTATAGGCTTACAAGATAATTACCAATCATGCTCATAATCCATTTGTAACAGCATGTCATTTCCATTACTACTACCATGAGTGACATCCCTTTCCAACTATGATTACACCATGTTTCCATTGTCCTCCATTGTATTAATCTACTTTGTAGGAATATGCTTTGAGGTTTCATACCTTTCCTATAATGCATGCCTGTATTATTCATAACCAAATGAATGAATGAGATACCTTCATTATTGATGGTGAGAGAGTGTGGTGAAGGAGATGCCAGTCATCCCCCCACCTCTCACTCCCATGTTCCCATTATTAGACACTGACATCTGGGTTTGCAGATCTAGGGAGCTAGTAAACTTGCAAGTATGAGCAAGATATAGCTTCCATTCTCTACCACTTTGATTCGACCTCATTCCTTAACATGGTGACCCTCATGCTAGATAAATGACCCGTAATTTTGTTGGAAAACCTATAGACATGAGAAGAATTGAGGGAACATCAATTCTTAAGGCTGCGAGGACTTTTGTGAGCTTTTATATTTTAGCTTTGAGTCTCTAGTTGGTGGATACCTTATGGACACATGTCCCATGCTAAATATTTTGGAACATATTGATGACAATTTATGTAATATCCTAAAGGTAATCCCTGGACACCAGTATGTCTGCTTATGTTGCTTTGTTGAGTTTGCACTAGCTGTTAAGACCATGGACACTTGATGAGATGGATTTTATTTTAGTTGAAATAATTATTATTATATTATTATACTTAAAAATTAATAATGGCACAACATGACAACAACGTTGCTGGGGGGTTCTTGAATGTCTTGTGAGAAGGGGTTGGGGTTAGGAGTTGCATCTCCCCCTAAAAATACTTTCCCACCTAATTTCATTAATTTTGGACTATGAAGGTTATAAAACCCTTAATTAATGCCTTGCATGTAGCTCCATGCTATATTTGCGCCATCTAGGTGAGAATATTCCCCACCTAGATGTTTTGGGGGATCACATCCACTTCACACATGAGATAAGCACCTAATTGACTAACTATGGTTAAGGAATGCACCTAAATTGACTCACTATCACTTAATTTCAGTAAATATTGAGTTAATGTTAGTTAATTTTAGTTAAATTGAGTTAAGTTAAGTTATTGTCAATTAATTTCAGTTAAATTCATTTAATGTTGAGTCTAACTCAGTTACAATCAGTTAATATGAGTTAGTTTGGGTTTAAATGAGTTATAATCAGTTAATTTGAGTTAGTTTGAGTTTAATTGAGTTACACTCAGGTAATTTGACTCAATGTCCAGTTACACTAGTGAAACTAGTGTAAATGTCAGTCAGTTGGATAATTGGAGTAGGCTTGAGTTAATTAATGTATTTTTGTGGGCTAAAGTCACTAATATTCAGTGTTTTAAGATGTATTCGAGTTGTATTTGGTGGATGAGAGCAGTCTTGGGAGAATTTGAGTCATTCATTGTGAATTCGAGTTATCTCCAATGCATGGGATTAATTTATGGGTGATTAAGAGTCATTTAAGGGGGATTTTGAAGCTAAATTGATGGATTCGATTTAGCCATGCATAGGAAGTGTCTATGTCAGTATTTTAGAGTTATTCTTAGTGAAATCAAGTGTCTCAGTAGAAAAATTGAATGAGTCAGTAAATAGTGGTTAGGAATCCCTAATGATTCGGGAGTCCTTCCTCAGTAGTCTAGAGTTAGACTCTTGGAGGCAATTCAATTTGGAAAAAATGGATTTGAATTTCTTCAGGAAGGATTCATTCATTGTTGTGCAGGTTGAGGAGGACATCAGAGTAAGGATCTAAGGAAAATATCAAATGCCAATAAATAATTTTGCTGAAACTTGCATAATTTAGATGGTGATTCTGGCAATTGATCTGGGTGATCAATGCTTTTGTTTTCTTGATTCCATGGTAGGGATCCATAGGTGGTCCATGGTTTTTTTTTCTCTATGAAGAAAATTCTCTAGTATATATTCATCTTGTGGGATTAGGAGGACAATATTTATATTTTCTTTCGAATTCTCCATTGGGGTTTCGAATAGGTAATTTGACTTGGGGGGTCGAAAGAGTTGATTAAAAAGTACATCCAATAGGAGAGGGGGACAATGCTGTGTGGAGATATATTCCTAGTTGTTCTAGGATCTGAGGGATAGGGGGATTGTTGGGGCATATTTTCCATCTAGACCTAAGTCATGCATGCATACATGCAACCATACAACATGCATGCAACATTGTTGACCTCAATAGTACCTAGATATTGTAGTTGACTTCCTAGTGCCTCAATCACTTCCATTTTTTACCTCGTTACCCACTATTGCGCCCTCATCCATGATTTTAGGAACTCATGCACCTTATTCCATGATTTTATCCATCCACCATCAGTTACATTTAGTTAATTGGGCCACCATTGCTATATTTCATCACTCTAGGCTAATAATGAGCTCCGATGACCGCTGTTAGTCAAATACAGCTCCTAAATTCTCCCCTATATTATTAGATATCATCAAATAACTACCTCATGCACCATACATGTCTAGTTACCTTCAATTACACTCAGTAAACTGAGCACATTCAGGAGTCGGGGCTAGTTCTAAAGTCTAGTGATGGTTTCTATACTAATTTAATCCTTCCAAATGAGAGGAATCCAAATGCCTTCTTAGGCTAACGAATTTATCCTTGGGATATGTATTTATATTGTACTCTCATTATTGATTAATATATAATATGGATTTTATTCAATTGAGTTTCTTCTGATATGTATTTTTCTCAATATTTCTTCATTAGTTTTGTTGCAAATCCCTGTTGGTAATCTCAATAGGATTACATCGTCTAGGTTCATTACTCTCAATATTTGAATGCCCCAGTGGGGATTCAAATTGAGAAAGTGAACTTGGAGGTTAGGGCTGGAATTATGGGAGAGAAGGACAATCTCAAGAACCACCATTGCTTGCGTTTCTGGGAGAGGGTGACAACTCCAGGAAAGGAAGTATTCAACCACTAACCTTAGATAGAAGATACCTTCTCATACAGTATTCCAAAACCTCAACTCCGGGGGATATTTCAGCAAGAAAATACACACCAAGTAAATATTATAGGATTGGAGGAAGGTTGTCGTGTTTCTGCTAGTTGCACATTGCTAAGATAAGTTATCTGACCTTAAATTTGATATGCCTGAATATTATGATGTGTAAGGAGGGATATATGTGTATAATTGATGTTAAATTTAAAGGTATATTTATCATGTAATAGCTCTCTTGTGGATTAGCATCTTCCCGGTGAATCTGTGCTTCTTTGTGCTAGAATTTGCACTATAAATTTGTAACTGGAATTCTAATTATGAAATCTGATATATAAGTGATTTTATGGCTGATTATGACTGATATGCTTTAGTTTTACACTCAAGATTTAAATATGATATATGTGAAAAGAAATGATTATAAGTATTGATGTGATGAATTCTTGCTTCTAGTCCAATTAATGGGATTTTCTTCTAGTGATGTTAATAACTAGCTGTTTATTTTCCTAGTTAAGATTAACCTGACTAGTATAATGAGGAAACTTAAATCATGAAACACACATTATATCTAATTATATGAACTTATCCACTGTGCTAAACATAATATCACCCCTCTTTATCTCTAAAGAGAGTCCCTACACCCTTCATTACCAAGTGACCAAGGTTGGGTATGTAAAAAATTTAGAGTCCACCTCAATAATGAGCTTGGTATCATTCTTACGAGAGGAAATTAGGAGGCTTTCTATCTCTTCCAATAGCATTAGGGAATACCCATATGTTCATATCCTATTCATTGTGGAAGATGTCGCCAAACTAGGTCAGGCCAAGTTTTCACTAAGAACACCAACAAAATTGAGTTTAAAGAAATAAAGTGGGGGGTGGGTCCACCAAATTCTGTGGGAGGAGATGGAAGGAGAGGTGGGAGTGTTCTTTCTATGGAGGAGGGAAATATATAATATGAAACAATATGAAACAAAATTCTATTTCCTTTAAACATATAATATTTATGGAATCCATGTATAAATATATATAAGTGTATGTTTTCATCGAAGCTAACTATCAGGATCATATCAAAAAACCTAGTTGAAAATGGAGATAATTCTCAAGATTTGGAAAAAATGAGTTTGGTTTTGTTTATGCAATCCAAACAACTAGGTTTTTCACTCAAACTCACAAAGAAAAGCATCCAATTCAACCAATGCATAGAACAAATGAGACAAACTACCTTAATTTTAGGAATGTGTCTTTTATCAAATTGTACATGCTTTTTAGTTATGGAATTATAGCTATAAAAATGTCTAGGTGTTTTTCTTACAAAATGCATGCATGTTATTAAATCATGTGTATGTAATTTTTACATATAAAATAATAAGCATGTAAAACTATCTCACCATAGCATGTTTCAAAAGAAAATCTTTAGCACTAAAACCTTAATTTAATCACATAGGGCTTATTTTCCTCTCTTACCCATCATTAAGGCCAATAGACCCACCCGCATTGTGTAAAATAACATAATAGTTATTGTGATACCACTTGGAGGTGAAATAACTGATAAAGAGTGCATGTATCATGGTTGGAGACATTGTTCACAAATACTTGAGGCCTATGAACTTGATTTCCATATGTAAGGCCCTTAATTTCCTTTTCTACTATTGTCTAGTTCCCTACACTTGTAATTGATACCCAAAAGGAATTAATGAAAGCCATACCCTAATTAGATTTCAAATATCCCATATAAAGGCTCTATATGGTGTTTTAATCCATTTTTAATCATGCTTGAACCCAAGAAGCTTTGTTAAATGTATAAGACCCTTGGTGTCATTCTCTAATAATTTCCATGAGCTAAATACCCATATATCTTATAGAAAATACCATATTGTCCCTTGGTGATCCGCAAATGCCAGGATCTTTAACTTAACCAAGCAAGAATTTAAATGTGAATTTGTGCTAAATTTCTAAACTTCAGTAAGGCGTAACATTAAACTTTAAAGAGAACATACGGTGTAAGGCAAGGAGTTGGTGCTACTTTTCAGTTGGTGATCAATAAACTAAGGAGTTGGGTCTTCTTTTCAATTGGTGCTGAAGAAACGAAGAAGTTGGTGCTTCCTTTCTGTTGGTGCTAAAAAACCAGGGAGTTGGAGCTTCCTTTCAGTTGGCAATGAAGAAACTATGGAGTTGGTGCTTCCATTCAGTCGGTGATTAAGAAACCAAGGAGTTGGTGCTTCCTTTCTGTTGTTCCTAAAGAAACTAAGGAGTTGATGCTTCCATCTAGTTAATGTTGAACAAAATAGGGAGTTGGTGATTCCTTCCAAAAGGACTTGGATAATCATTGTAATCTTTATTTATTGAAAGAATGTTCTTTCATGGTTTTCTTCTCTTTTGGCTTTCCACATTAAAACATTTTGTCTCTTACATATTAATGTGATGATTGATTTTGTAGAAAGTTAATGTGGATGGTAAATAAGAATTGAAAGTTAAAATATGTCATACATTGATTCACCCCACTCACCCCCTTCTCAATATAGTTGAATATTCCAACATGTTGTAAATGAGAATTGAGGATGGAGACCAACCATGTGAATTCTTCACCTCTTACATACTAGAGAAGCAATGAATGAAAGCTGCAGGTAGATCCCTAGCATGATGCAACTGTTTGGACTATTTCTATTAATCGATTGCCCACCATAATGGTGAAGTACGTGACTCATCCTAGAAGGTGTTGTGTGGGGTAGGTATTGTGGATACAAGGGTATTCTATCTTATTAAGGTTGTTGTAGAGCATGGTGTAAGATTTTGGATCAACATAGAGATGTAAGATTTTGGATCAACATAGAGATCATAATGGGTTGGGGATAAGATATATAAATATGTAGTTGTTTCCATCACCCTTGTGGACTCATGGCCTGACTTGGAGGTGGACTCTCATAAGAAATGAGTATATGTTGGATAGAGTGCTCTGGTTGGGTGGAAAATTGCACTTACACATCCACTTGCTTGGATCCTGATTTTAGATAAATATTTCCTCATATTGATCCCTTTGAATCCTAAATGTTATTAAGATTATGCTTGTGATTATTATGTTGTTAAATGCATAAATTTTATGTCTAAATGAAAATTAATTTTATTATGTATGATTTGATTTTATCATGCTTCTACACACATCTTATTTGTTCTTATGAATTTTCATATAGCCTTCGAGCTTAGTTTAGAACCCATAATCATTCATACCCCTTTTGTGTTATTTACCCAATAGATGGTGGGGATATTATAATAGGATTGAGTTCAGACCCATAAAACATTAAT
>LPNX010029171.1:12165-28207 GCA_001517045.1 Pseudotsuga menziesii | reverse complement strand
AAAAAAAAAAAAACCATACTTTTGTTTTTCGTTGGAATCAAAAGTACATAATCATCATCCTGAACTTCATACAAAAACATAGGTAGTAACCATGTAAACCCACAGGTGTATGATTCCCCACAAGTAACAAAAAGTACACATTAATCAACATGAAAACCCAAATCTATCTCAAGGGACTAATAGCCGAAAAAGAACTTTCAATATCAGACATCACAGACATATTCGATCAATCTTATGTAGAAATTGAAGCTCTGATACCATGTGGAAATACATGATAAAGATCTAGCTACAAGATATTTCTCACAAGCATGCACAAGAAACAGAGAGAGAAGAATAACGAGACTAAACACAAGAGAAGTGAAGAATAATTGGAGAATCTTCCATGAAACTTCCATTGATTATTGATAAACATTAGTGTACATAAATAATACATATTTGAGAGGTAAATTCGAGTTGCTTAGGAGACAACTCATGCTAGCTCATAAAGTAGGCTTACTAAATATGATAAAACCCCATAGGTGACTAAAGTTAGTTTCCAAATCAGTCCAAGAGCTCGCGAATTGGCTAAAGCAAGAGTGAGTGATGATGAGTGATGGAAAAGCTTGCTAGTCATGGAGTCTAGAGAGAAAATCATGGAGGGTGAGTTGGCCACAAAAGATAGTAGCTACCTAGTTGACTAGCTTTACCTTATCCACTGAAAAGTAGGAAAAAACCGTTTAAAGGTAGAAATGGCAAAAAGGCACAATTTCTAATCTGGGTAGTCAATAAAGTTGGAAGAATCAATCCAAAATCAGTATAAAGGCGCTCCTGAGGTAAATATGACAATATTGACCATGTGGTGCAAATTGAGGCCAACTACCTAGTCTAGAACATAGGAAATTAAGGAGAAATGATTAAATGTTTTATCATAAGTATGTAGTGGGTTTGTAACATTATAATACCCCCCTTTAAGTTTTAATTTATGATGGGATATCTAGAAAATATATATCAGAAATATAGACGTATATAGGGCCCAAAACAAGGCTATGGTCACCCTTTACAATTATTTTGTCTAGAAAACTAAGGAAAGAGGCAAAACCACATGGGGAAAATCCTCCATCAAGAAAGGACAAGGAAAAATATGAAAAACATGTCTTCATTATTTTTTTTCCTCACTTGGATGAGTTGGTTGAAATGCTTCTTGAAGAATTTGATGAATAAGTTGTGAACTTCATGATCATCAACTAGAATATCAATGTAGTATCTGCAAAAAACAAGTGGAGAGGCTCCTTGTAGCTTATCATATGATGAGGAAAAAGCATTATATGAATGCTTCTTTCTCCCAACATATTCTAAGCTAAAATCATAATCAATAAAGGAAAAGAGATATGTGCATACTCCTTGCCAAAGAGTAAAATACTCAATACAATCAGTTCCTTGTATAGTTCCAAAATGGTGAAATGGACCATATATCTTTTTTTCAAACTGATGTAATGCCTTCCTAATTCTGAAATGAGGCTTAAGAGACTCTAAAATATCATAATTATTATCATATGGAGTAAGAAATACCAGAGGTATAATGTCTCCATGATTATATAGGGCCATAATAAAAAAATGATGAGCAACTGGGTAAAACTGATGGATGAGTAAATATGAATGGTATGTGGACTTGAAATATGAACCATATATTTTTATATCATATCAAACATGTGTAACAGAAGTATAAAGATGAGTAATTTCATGGATAACCAACCAATGAAAAATAGACAAGACTTGAGACTAGTAGAAATAAGTAACACTACATAGGAATCCAATAAGAAATTAACTAGTGAACTTAGGGTTTGTATAGTATTATGAGTATTCAGAGGATGGGTAAATGGTATGGATGATGTCATAACATACATATGATCCTGCAAGTTTACTTCTAAATAAGAATAATGAGCATTTGAATGGAGTGAGGAAGATTTGGATAAAGACAAGTGAGGATCTAGTTAAAAACACAAGTATTTGGAGATGTCTCTAATAGACTAATAGGCGATTTATCCAAATAAGACACTGAGATTTATGATTATGATATATTAGAAACTAAATCTATATCAAAGAATTGATAAAATTATTTAACTCTGTCACTCAAGGGATAATTGTTATTACCTTGGGATTACGCACTTTGACAATGTTCTGGGGATCCAATAGGCTTCTCTAGTTCATTTGGTACATCAATGTTATGCTTCTTAAGCAACTTGGACATGATATCCATTTTCTTATTGAAACATTTCTTCTCAGAATGAAAACCCTTTCTGCAATAAGAAAACTTGGATGAGCTCCCTTTCTTCATGACTTTCTTCATGGAATTCGAACCTTCATCAGTAGGTTCTAAACCTTCATCTTCATCATCTGACTTTGATTCTTCTCTTTCATTTTTTTCTTTTATTTTGAATTTGCATTCTTACTTCCTTGAAAT
The DNA here is from genome assembly GCA_001517045.1 of Pseudotsuga menziesii. Taxonomy (NCBI): domain Eukaryota; kingdom Viridiplantae; phylum Streptophyta; class Pinopsida; order Pinales; family Pinaceae; genus Pseudotsuga; species Pseudotsuga menziesii. Next base: position 25,767 of record LPNX010029171.1, on the reverse strand, counting down.
ATAAGAGAATGACCTTTGTTTTTGGAGATTTTAAGAGTCCCCATCTGAATCAATTTTTCTTTCTCTTTTGTAAGTGAATCAAAGAATGTAATCAAAGAAGGCATTTTCCAATTTGAAATATCAAGCCTAGTAGGATGAAAGGTTGACACAAAAATTGAGTATTCAGGACCCAATTTTGATAGAATGGAAAGAATCAATTGATATTCCTTCTTTTCAATCTCACATTTTTTGAGCATAAGAATAAGTGACTTGAACTTGGTGAAGAACCCTTCACTGGATTCAAAACTCATTGGACTCATTGAGATTAACTCATTCTCCAATTGATGTGCTCTTATCTCATCTTGCACTCCAAAGAGAGACTCAAGTTTGGTCCATACTTGGTGTGGAGTGGTCAAACCATCAATATGAAAAAGAAGATCATGATAAATAGAGAGACAAACCAACCCATAGGCTTCATCCATTCTCTTATGACACTTAGCTTTCTCAACAACAACATTTGGCTCATTTTCTAAATCCATAGAAACTCTGTAGAGACCCTTACTGCGCAACAGAATGTCAATCTTGGCCTTCCAATCATGATAGTTGAAAGGATAGAGGATCATATATGAAGAGGAATCCATACTTAGTTTTTTTGTGTTCCTGGAGACACTCTCTACAATCTGCACAAAAATAAACTAGAAGAAATACTTGTAAGCTCAATTAATCTATGCTTTTAGAGAAGGGCTAGATACTTGATGCGCTCCTTAAAATCTTATAGATTGAATATATTGATAACTTGAGAGATTTGATACCATGTAGAAATTGAAGCTCTGATACCATGTGAAAATACATGATAAAGATCTAGCTACACTATATTTCTCACAAGCATAACTACAACAAAACCCTATGATTAGCGTCTATTTTAGCTTCCTCTTTAGCGTCCACTATCACTTATAGTGTATTTTTCATCTTTTTTTGGGAAAAGTGGAATCTTTTCCATGGGATGGCACTTTTAATGGCGTTATTTGCATCGCTTTTTAAAATCTGGTGCTACTTTGGACACTAATTAGCATCCCAATTAATGTCCCAATTAGCGTTTGAATTAACATGACGATTAGCGTCCCAATTAGCATCCTTTTTTAAGAGTTGGTGTTATTTTGGATGTTAATTAGCATCCCAATTAATGTCGCATATAGCATCCCAATTAGCATCACAATTATCATCCCAATTAGCATCCCAATTAACACCCCAATTAGCATCACAATTATCATCCCAATTAGCATCCTAATTAACACCCCAATTAACGTCCAAAAAAGCATCTCATATAATGCCTAGAAGAGCCTCCAAAAAAACATCTTGAATAGCATAACACGATATATTAATCCAGGGTTAACAATAGGAATTGAGCCATGAGTTTTGGTGAGAAAAACATCCAACATAGTGATAAGTATAGAGACGGTAATTGCTCCTAGAAAACATCCAACATAGCGCCAAGTATAGAGTCACGTATAATGCCTGGAATACTTCCAGCAATTTCAAAAGGAACTGCGCTAGGAATTGTGTTCAGAAAATGTCTGACATAATGTCAGATATATCAATGTCAATGTCAATGATCATGATTCATGTGATAGTACTTTTGGATCTTGGTTTATCACAGTGGCACCTAAATGATCATAATCATGGCACTTTTGGATCTTGATTAATACTAATGAGGGGTAAATTACCTTAATGCCAACTAAATTGCTCTAATGGCATTTGAGTGTCCCCAACGACATTTTTTGTACCCTAATGGCATTTGATTGGCCCTAACAACATGACGATGATGCATTACAATAATTATGACGGGGCATATGGATATGATTTGATAAGTATTATGATCCATTGTTTTTTCCCAAAGTTCCAACGGTCGTCTAGCCATAGCTATGTCTATATCATAGATGTTGAAGGAATGCAACCAATTTGATTCTTCAGGCGAAAGGTCAGTCTTATTCATAGGAAAAAAAGATTCTCTAAGAGTTTTTCCCAGAAGAGCTTGAGTTTTAGATGCAATTTGTTCTGGAGAGTGGGCCTTATCTTTGAATATTCATTGATTACGCTTGATCCAAATAAGCCACAAATAAATTTTGGCAGAGTTAACTGATAGGTTTTAAGACCTCCTTTTTGGTAAAAGTGCCTTGATACATTTGATCCCAACTCAAAAAAACCTGTTGAAAATTTCCTGGCATATCTAAATTGCCAAACCAGTGACATACCAATAGTTCCCAAACATTTAGAGGAAAAGGGACAGTTTAAAAATAGATGTTGAATGGTTTCTTTACTTACCGTTTACAAAGCAGGCAACGAAATGGTCCTACAAAGCCTCTTCTTTCAAGATTCTCCCCTATTAGAATGCTTCCATGCACTAGTTTTTAGATAAACATGTCGATTTTCGGTAAAAAAATTAAGGCGGATGATGATGAGGCAGATGATGATGAGGAGGAGGAGGATGACGATGATGTTGATGATGATGATGATGATGGCGATGGTGATGATGATGTTCATGATGTTGATGGTGATGATGATGATGAATATGAGGAGGAGGAGGAGGAGGATGATGATGATGATGATGATGACGATGATGTTGATGATGATGATGATGACGATGCTGGTGATGATGATGTTCATGATGTTCATGATGTTGATGGTGATGATGATGATCATGTTGATGATGTTGATGATGATGTTGATGTTGATGATGATGATGATGATGATGATGATGATGATGATGATGACAGTGATGATGATCATGGCGATGTTGATGATGATGACAGATGATCGATGATCATGGTGATGATGAGGATGAGGATGGTGATGATGATCGATGACCGATGATCATGGTGATGATGGTGATGATGATGATGAAGATGATGGTGAGGATGTTGATAGTGATGATGATGATGAAGGTGATGGTGATGGTGATGATGGTGATGATGATGATGATGAAGATGTTTATGATGATGATGAGGAGGAGGAGGAGGATGATGGTGATGATGATCATGATGATGATGAATATGATTATGATGATGATGAGGAGGAGGATGAGAATGGTGATGATGGTGATGATGATGGCAATGATGATGATGATGATGACGATGATTTTGATGACGATGATGCTGACGAATTCAATGATGATGATGTTCATGATGTTGATGGTGATGATGATGATGAAGATGAGGAGGAGGAGGAGGAGGAGGAGGATGATGAGGATGATGAAAATGATGTTGATGATGATGATGATGATGACGACGCTGGTGATGATGATTTTCATGATGTTGATGGTGATGATGATGATCATGTTGATGATGATGATGAAGGTAATGATAATGATGTCAATGATGATGATGATGAGGATGATGAGGAGGATGATGACGACGACGACGATGATGACGACATTGGTGATGATGATGTTGATGGTGATGTTGATGATCATGTTGATGATGTTGATAATGATGTTGATGTTGATGATGATAATCATCATCATCATCATCATCATGGCGATGTTTATGATGATGATCGATGATCAATGATCATGGTGACAATGAGGATGAGGATGGTGATGACGATCGATGATCGATGATCATGGTGATGATGAGCATGAGGATGGTGATGATGATCGATGATTAATGATCATGGTGATGATGAGGATGAGGATGGTGATGATGATGATGATGAAGGTGATGATGATGATGAGGATGATGATGATGATGAGGATGTTGATGTTGATGATGACGACGACAATGGTGATGATGATGTTCATGATGTTGATGGTGATGATGATGATCATGTTGATGATGATGAGGAGGAGGAGGAGGAGGAAGAGGATGATGATGAAGATGATGATGATGATGACGATGGTGATGATGATGTTGATCATGATGACAACGATGGTCACGATGATGTTCATGATTATGATGATGATGAGGAGGAGGAGGAAGGTGATGCTGATGATGAGGATGAGGATGGTGATGATGATCGATGATGATGATGATGATGAGTATGATGACGAGGATGAGGATGAGGATGATGATGAGGATGAGGATGGTGATGATGGTGATGATGATGATGAAGATGTTTATGATGATGATGACAAGGAGGATGAGGATGGTGATGATGGTGATGATGATGGCGATGATGATGATGATGATGAAGATGATGTTGATGATGATGATAATGATGAGGATGATGTTAATGATGATGATGATGATGACAACGGTGATGATGATGTTCATGATGTTGATGGTGATGATGATGATGAAGTGATGAGGAGGATGATGATGATCATGATCATGAGGATGATGATGATGACGTTGATGATGATGATGATGATGACGCTGGTGATGATGATGTTCATGATGTTGATGGTGATGATGAAGGTAATGATGATGATGACAATGATGATGATGATGAGGATGATGAGGATGATGATGATGATGATGACGACGCTGGTGATGATGACGTTGATGGTGATGTTGATGATCATGTTGATGATGTTGATAATGATGTCGATGTTGGTGATGATGATGATCATGGCGATGTTGATGATGATGATTGATGATCAATGATCATGGTGATGATGAGGATGAGGATGGTGATGATGATCGATGACCGATGATCATGGTGATGATGAGGATCAAGATGGTGATGATGATCGATGATCAATGATCATGGTGATGATGAGGATGACGATCGGGATGATGATCGATGACCAATGATCATGGTGATGATGAGGATGAGGATGGTGATGATGATCGATGATCAATGATCATGGTGAAGATGAGGATGAGGATGGTGATGATGATGATGATGAAGGTGATGATGATGATGAGGATGATGATGATGATGGTGATGATGATGATGTTGATGATGATGACGACGATGGTGATGATGATGTTCATGATGTTGATGGTGATGATGATGATCATGTTGATGATGAGGAGGAGGAGGAGGAGGAGGACGACGACAACGACGACGCTGATGAAGATGATGATGATGATGATGATGATGATGATGGTGATGATGATGTTGATCATGATGATGACGATGGTAATGATGATGTTCATGATGATGATGATGAGGAGGAGGAAAGTGATGCTAATGATGAGGATGAGGATGGTGATGATGATCGATGATTAATGATCATGGTGATGATGATGATCGATGATCAATGATCATGGTAATGATGAGCATGAGTATGGTGATGATGAGGATGAGGATGGTGATTATGATCGATGACCAATGATCATGGTGATGATGAGGATGAGGATGGTGATGATGATGATGATGAAGGTGATGATGATGAGGAGGATGATGATGATGATGTTGATGTTGATGATGATGATGACAATGGTGATGATGACGTTCATGATGTTGATGGTGATGATCATGATCATGTTGATGATGATGATGAGGAGGAGGAGGAGGGATGATGGTGATGAAGAAGATGATGATGATGATGATGGTGATGATGATGTTGATCATGATGACGATGATGGTGATGATGATGTTCATGATGATGATGATGAGGATGAGGAAGGTGATGCTGATGCTGAGGATGAGGATGGTGACAATGATCGATTACCAATGATCATGGTGATGATGAGGATGAGGATGGTGATGATGATGATGATGATGTTGATGTTGATGATGATGACGAAGATGGTGATGATGATGTTCATGATGTTGATGGTGAGGAGGAGGAGGAGGAGGAGGAGGAGGAGGATGAAGATGATGATGATGATGATGGTGGTGATGATGATTTTGATCATGATGACGACGATGGTGACGATGATGTTCATGATGATGATGAGGAGGAGGAGGAAGGTGATGCTGATGATGAGGATGAGGATGGTGATGATGATGATGATGAAGGTGATGATGAAGGTGATGATGATGATGATGACGACGATGGTGTTGATGATAATGATGAAAATGATGTTAACTACAATGCGCACAATTTTAGCTTTTATAAATCGAGCACGCGTTTGGATTTACTAAATCATGCAAGCATTTTACTTTACTAAAGCGCGCTCACGTATTGGTTAAATTCAAAAAAAAATCCCCACCAAATGACAAGGCCGAGCCTCCACCCATGCTTTCATGGAATTCCTATGCTTGTGTGTCTGTTGTGTACTTTGCTTTGGATTCAACATGCCTATGCCTTGGAGTATGATAAACCATGGCTAATTCAACATTATATCCAAATTTCTGATATGATCATGTTTCTAATTATGCTGCACACCTCCATTTTTTATGAGATTTTAGAAACATATATGGTTTTCTTTGCAAATTCTAAATATGTAAATTTTAACAAGAATACAAAGTTTTTTTCTATTTTTTTCTTATTTATCTTCTGTCATCACTCCTCAACTCAAGAAACACACTGCTAGTGTTTTGTCCATATCTCTTTCATTTCTCAACCATCTAAAAAAAAAATTGTATGGTGCACTAAAGAACACCAACCTCTACATGCTATAAAAAACCCACTTCCAAATAATTGCATTAAGACATTCAAACGCTACACCCACAATTGACGTACCATTTTCGAGGCTTGATCTCTTAGATAATTAGAAACAAATTTTAAAATATTATTTTATTATTGGAAAAATAGTCGTGCACTAGTCCTATATGTTCTCTATATGTATACCGGTTTTCGTAAGTTTATTCCATCATTTAGACACTCAGACACTGCACCCACAAAAACATATACCTTATAATTTGTCCCAAAAATAAAAAGTGTCTGTTAAAAAATATCTAACTTTATATAGTTAACAACATTTTCAATAGAAAAAAATTATATATTTGGAAAGGTCATTCAATTTCCTACATTTCTTGTTTTTAACTGATCGCAAGATTCATTGTGTAAGTGTCTCAATATATCCATGCAAGTTGATGGATGTCTGTTTTTTCAGTTTTGTATTGCATCTAATGCGGCAAAAGAGACCCTCAACTTCTTGCACACACCCAAAACCCATGAACTATATTATAAATTCGCCACCCCAAGTTTAATACAAGGTATAAGATATCATATACATCACATATGATAGGGTTTTACACCTTAGGACTATGCTCATCGAACTCTTTAGGCTCTAAGCCTAAGACCATGCCATATGCAATATGCCATGGTAGGTTGTTAAGCATAAAGCCAAGTTTTGTCTTTAACAAAAGAGTATGAACCTGTAAAAGCATATAATGATTTAAGTATAAATTAATTGTTTTTCGTAAAATAAAATGTAATAAAATTATGCTAGGGTATGAACAGTTGATAATAATTACACCACGAATAGTAAATGTCACTTAGATAATCAATCTATGTCATATAAATAATAAACGTGGTAGTGACATTGTCACTAACCCGAGTCTATACAGAACAACAATAACAATCAGTAGGTGTTGCTAGCTGCACGTATGATTACTAGTGATCAAGCATTAAGCACCCTGAAACAATTTTTCTGTCGCTAAGTACACCTGCATGTAAACTAGTTAAGAGTGCATTACTTCAACATAGCTAAGTAAGCTCACTAGATGAGTACAAACTTTTACCTCTCAGGAAGTTACATGGGAGAACTAGTCCCGCCAGTCCACCCACTTTGGTTCCAAAAACAAAGTGAGGTTAGAACCATGTATACAACGGTAAACACATGTAAAATAACAATGAAGTACATAATCAATGTATATAACATACACAACAATGCGTAACCATAAGAATAGCATAGTAATCAACATTACGACATCATATGTAAACACAGTAAACATAGTAATAATCATAACTGAAGTAAAGAAGAAGGATGCAAGAACATCTTACGACAATCAACAGTACAATAGAGTACGACTCATTCCACAAGTTCAATAATGTCCAGAATATGTAGTGTTTAACTAGCCTAAATATATTTTTTTTAGTTTTTAGGGACATTACAAAGATTAAATTTTGCTTCTCTTTGCTACCAACTAACATTAAAGATTGTAATTAATTTCTACCTAAAATATTGAATTCATAATTACAATTTGGCTGGTTAAATATGGTGAGACGTGAACTCCATAACCTAACATATTGACTGACAAAAAAATACTTCTACGGACTCTAACTAAGTCAGATGATATGTGATGCAAATATGCTTTTAATTAATATTTCCAACACTCCCCCTTAATTATGAGCAGATGGGGATCATTAAACAAAATTTTACAAAATGGTTCAGAGCTTAAACTTGCTCTGCGCATGACATAATTCACTAAGTAGAACTTGTCACTCCTAAGTAACTTCGTAGATACTACAATGTATCCCTTGCCAATGGTTTTGTAAATATTTCAGCTAGTTGATCTTTAGACCTACAAAATTCTAAACAAATATCTTTGTTGTTCACCAATTCTCTTATGAAATGATACCTTGTGTTGATGTGCTTGGCTCTCTTGTGGAACACATGATTCTTTGACAATGCATTGGATGAAGTGTTGCTGCAGTAAATGGTTGTTGGTTCTGTGACAAGTCTCTTAACATTCTTCGCATCCAAACATCTTGAGATGCAACGCTTGTAGCTACGACATACTCTGCTTCTGTTGAAGACAAAGTTACACAGGGTTGTTTCCTCGAATCCCACAACACAACACCTATACCGAAATGAAATGTGTACCCAGATGTGGTTTTCCTGTCATCTATGTTGCCTCCATTGTCACTATCAATTTATCCAATGAGTTTGAAATTTTATGATGTTGAATACATAATGACAAGGTCTTTTGTGCCACTTACATAACTCAAAATTCTCTTACCTGCTTTCTAATGGGAGTCTTTTGGTAACTCCATGAATGTTGAGATCAGAATTAATCCATACATGATGTCGAGCCTTGTCGTAGTTAAATACGTAAGGCTACCAACTAGCCTTTTAAATAGCGTAGGATCTACAATTGATTCATCATCAATTTTTTCAATTGTAAACGTGGTATTACTGGTGTTGGGGATACCTTGCAATTAGACATATTGAATATTTTCAAAACTAGACTTGCATACTTGGACTATGATATAAATATACCACTTTCATATTAATAGACTTCAATGCCGAGAAAAACTGCATAAGCCCAAAATCAATAATGACTTAATGTTATTATTGCCCCTTAAGTACCATGCTTATGCCTCGACAACGATTTCCAATGCACAAAACTTGCACATGTGCAACATGTATTCAACTTGGTGCTCTATGGAAAAACCTTATAGAGGATTCATGTGTTTGTTCAAGGGCTCATTCAAAGTTTCTAAGCTCTACAAGATTCAATAATATCGTAAAGAACATGTTTTTCTTCCTCAGCCATGGTTAAGGCTTTGTAAGCCATTCTTAGTTTCAAACCCTCATACTAGCATCCATATCCAAATATCATGCCAAAGTGACATAAAGAGGGCTTTTTGTTGCGGTTCGTAGTTGTTATTTATTATGTCAAAGATTAACAAGATACGTTCAAGCTAAGTGTTTCCTCTCTAACCATGACACTTTAGCTAAAGAAGATTCAATTATGGATTCAAAGCCTTGACCCCTAGCCTCGTCTACGCCTCAAGACCAAGGTGTTTTTACATAAAAGAATGTACACACGCGTTATGAAACATATGCACTTTTTTATAACGTAGTATATGGAGGGGAAAATAGGAAATGTGTGGACGTTGAACAAAGTAGAAGATATTTAACAATTACCTTGATGTCTTCTAGCAGAACTTACCAATAAACTTAGTAATATAGTCAGTGAGTCACGAAATAAATTGGAAGTCAAAATTTCAACTCCAAATCCACGCACTAAGAATGGTAGATGGTAAAGAAAGGTAGCTGATACAGTATGAAAAAGATGTTAATGCACACCTTCTCGTGACCTCTTCCATCGGACCCTGAATTATTAGAAAAAACCAAAAATGAGTTATAAAAAAATGTTGAAAGGGTATTATTTATGTAACTAGTGGCGACCTCGTGTGCTAGAAAACTAATAGACTACTACCACCACGCGAGAAAAACGCTACTGATATATTTTATCTAGCAGAAAGTATCCGAGACGTCAGCCATCTAAATCTGATACGAATGAGATTTTGCTCCTCTTCTGGGACAGTGGGGATCCCATGTTTTCGGAATTTTAGGAGGAGCAACAAATGCGGGAGGTTTTAAATAGCAGTTGCTTCTTCCTTTCCAAACATACAACGGGAGTAAGCGGATATGGTTTTTCATAATTTGCGTCTCTCTCTGCCACCAGCCACAGCAGCTCTTCTTTGTATATTCTTCTCTTTGCTTTTGATATGGTTATTGCAAAAGACAAGGGTTAGTGCCAGATTGCCACCAGGACCCTATGCATGGCCTATCATCGGAAATCTCCACCAACTGAGACTCCCTGCTCACCGTTCTCTTAAAGACTTTGCTGACAAATATGGTCCCATTTTGTTTCTCCGCTTGGGCTCTGTCCCTACAGTCGTCGTTTCTTCTTCAGAGATGGCCAAACAGGTTCTCAAAACTCATGATTTGATCTTTGCCAGCCGACCACTAACGGCCGGTGGGAGATTAATCTTTTACAATTGGAACGATGTGATTTTCGCGCCGTATGGTGATCATTGGAGGCAAATGAGAAAAATATGCACGTTAGAGTTGCTCACTGCCAAGAGAATCGAGTCCTTCAAGCACGTGAGAGATGAAGAGGTCTCTGCCCAGATCTGTTCAATTTTGGAGGAGAGTGAGGGCGGAAGAATAAGAGTTAATGTAAGCAAGGCCATCTCTACGCTCATCTCCAATATAATCTGGCGAATCCTCGCAAAGAGGAAATTTTCTGACGATGATTTGGGTGGCGATTTCAAAGGATTTAAGGAACTGTTGGACGAGATGGCCGCTACAGTGGGAGGATTCAACATTGGAGATTTCATTCCTTATTTGGATTGGTATGACCTTCAAGGTATCAATCGGAAGATGAAAAAAATCCATAGAACATTCAATAAATTTGCTGAGAAAATAATAGACGACCATCTTAATGTTAATCATCTTATGTCGGTGGCCTCGAATGGCGTGAAGAAAGGAGACGCACAGCCCGATGTTCAAGACTTCGTCGATGTGCTGCTCCACATGGCTAAGACCGACACGAATATCACACAGGAAACCATCAAGGCTCTTGTTCTTGTATGTGATCGTCAGGCCCTCTGGCATTCTATATTATTTATTACCTTATTCTATATGTCAATTATCACTTTGCATGCATTAATGGATTTGTATATGTACAGGACATGTTCGCGGCTGGGTTGGACACGACATCAACTACGTTAGAATGGGTAATGAGTGAGCTGTTCAGACATCCCCATGCAATGAAGTGTTTGCAAGAAGAAATCGAATCGGTCGTTGGCCAACATCGTAAAGTAGAGGAGCCGGATCTTGTAGCAATGAAATATCTCCACTGTGTGGTGAAAGAATCTCTTAGATTATACCCAGCAGCGCCACTTGCGATTCCTCATGAATCTTTAGAGGCTGCGACAGTAGGAGGATACTACATACCTAAGAAAACAACGATAATGGTAAATCTGTGGGCTATAGGAAGGGATCCCAATGTGTGGGGGGTAGGTGCCTCCGACTACAAGCCGGAGAGATTCATGGAAGACGAACATATCAATTTAACAGGTCAATCAGACTTCAGTATGATACCTTTCAGCGCAGGAAGGAGAGGATGCCCAGGGACTTCCGTGGCTATTGCTATGATAGAGCTTGTAGTGGCTCGGTTGTTGCAGACTATTGATTGGAGAGTTGAAGGTGATCCGTCCCAGCTTGATATGAAAGAAGCGTGTGGAGTGACGATTTCAAGACAAGTTCCGCTCTATGCTTATCCAAGCTTGAGGGTCAGATTTCCAGTGTAAAACCTAAAGAGAGAAGGCACAATGTCTCTCTATTTGCAGTGGCTTGGCTTTCCATATATAATCTGTTTTGGCCAGTAATGATTGCTTCCACAAGCTTATTGTTGGTATTTGGATTTCAAGATGTTACTGTTTGGCTTCCATTTCATAGGATATATTTTACTATTTGTTTTATTTGTTTAGATTTTTATTGATCAAAATTAATCAATTTAGGGTAAAGTAATGATTATTTCCACAAGCTCATTGTGAGCCGTTAGATCTTAAAATGCTAAAATCTAAGAATCAAAATATCAACAATAAACTTGCTACAATAATCATTACTCTACCACAAACTGATTAGTGATGACCATCTTTAATTACATAAAATTTACCATTATAAAGGGCATGAATTTACTACTCCCTTTCTAATTTTGTACATCTAATTATGTATCCATTATCAATATTATACTCTCCACTTTTGAATGCTCTGTTGCCCATATCACCCACTTTTCAACTCTTGAATTGTGCATAATTCATGTAAATTTATGCAAATAATTAATTATAATTAAATATTTATTTTTGAAAATTATATATACAATCGTGTAAGGGCCTGTGCAAGAAGATGAGGGACCTTTTGTGCACGTTAGATGCAATAGAAACCTGAAAAATCAGGCATCCCTCAATTTACTTGGATTTTTTGAAATACTTATGCAAAATATCTTGCATTGAGTAAAAAACATGAAATGTAGGAAATTGAATCACCTTTCCGAATATATAACTTTTATGTATCGAAAATTTGCATAGCTATGTCAAATTTCATTTTTCCTAATAGGCACTTTTTATTTTTTAGGGAAATTATAAGGTATATGTTTTTGTGGGTGCAGCCTTTGAGGGTCTAAATAATCGAATCAAGCTACACAAATTGACATCCATGTAGAGAACCCATAGCACTAGTGCGGCATTATTTTTCGAAAATCAAATTAGTAATTTTATAATATTTTTATAATTGTCTAAGTGAGAAAACCTCGAAAATGGTACGTGTTTTGTGGGTGCAGCCTTTGAAGGTCTTAATGCAAAAATCATGAAATGGGGTTTTGATAAAACGTAGAGGTTAGTGTCTACTTGTGCACCATACAATTTTTGTTTGAAGTGATCAAGAATTGAAAAAGTTATAGAAGAAACACTAACAGTGTGTTTCACGAGTTAAGGAGGTAGGAGAGAAAATAATTTGAAGAAAAATATGGAAAATTAATAATTTTAAATAAAAGTTACATATTTGGAATCTGTAAAAAAAATCATATTTGTGTTTAAGATTTCGTCAAAAATGATTGTGTGTAGCATACTGTAAAGAGTGGTTAAACACAGGTTTCTTCAGAAACTGGAAGAAACACCCAATTAGCTTTGGTTCATGATTACCATAGCACAGGTTTGGTATTATCGAAGCAAACACCAAACCATACACATAGGATTAAAGTTGACATGTGACCAAGTGATTCGAATTGGTTTTGACTCTAAAAAACATGGCACGTTTTATTTGAATTCAAAAAAATATTCCCGCTCATAGAATTTTGAAACGCGCTCGCGTTATAGTGAACAAAAACGCGCTAGCGTTATAGTGAACCAAAACGCGCACGCGTTATGGAAAACATAAAAAATATTTTTTAATAATTCATAGGGGGTAGGAAAGACTTTGGTTAATGTTTTAGAAGGGGTGGGGAAGGATCAAGGGAAACTATGGCTAATATTTATTAGGGGTGGTG
>LPNX010029170.1:98719-216170 GCA_001517045.1 Pseudotsuga menziesii | reverse complement strand
TTAGTGTCTCTGGTCCATTTCAGACCTCTAAACCATGGAGTCTCTCCACATGGTTTGTCTCGGCTGCTAGGAACTTCACGGTCTCACTAGCACCTTCTTCATTTCCGCTCATTCCGAGCTTTCCAGGACAGTCACATGTCCACATGCACCTTTAGGATGGTCTCATAGTCCTCGCTTCCAGCGATACCTATATCCAAACATTGAATAGATTCACATGTTTAGTTTATTCTCATCAGTTTTATCTCTAAAACAAGAGCTTAAAACATCATAACCAAATCATATAAACATGTATATTCATAAGCGAAATAATCCAATACTTATCTGTATTGTGTGTTTCCTTGTTCGTCCACAGGATCCTGCTTCACTTTGCAAGCCTTGGGATTTCCCATGGACTTAGATGTTAGGTCAACACGCAGGCCGCTCCACAACATCAAATAATTAATGTCCAGCCAGTACATCCTCATGTCAACTGGGCTTGGAACTTTACCATGACCATTTCCAGGTCTAGGATCTACTATGGATCCTCAGGCATATAACAGCCCAACATACACTTATATCAACATACACTTATATCAATAATAACCCTTACTCTGCAACCCCTCACAACAACCATTTACCTTTTACCTTTTACCTTTTACCTTTAGGGTGCAACACCCCATTGCATCTATTTAGCCTGTCAGCACAAGCAATATAAGCAAACTCATCAGTGTTATTACTCTAAAACCGTAATCATATTTCATATCATTCACTATCAAGTATTGAGACACCAGGAGTGCGTCCACTCCCTAGGGTGTAATCAATATTGAAAACCCTTTCATGATCCGGCATCGAGAAAGTGTGCACCCCTTTCTGATGTTAGCCATGTAGGCCCTATTCATACTCAAGCAATCGGTCATAATGGATATTAAATCAAAACATCTTCTGCATATGGAATTTTAACAATTTGACATGCATATTCTCAGCAAGGGTCACATAACACTTATCCATTTGTCGACGCAGTATGCCTTTGTTAAGGAGGAATGGGGGCTCCTTCTCTGAGTTAACATTCCCTCGGTTTGCCATCCCAACTCCTTTTCACATTTCATGTGCACACATGTCTTACCGACATAATTTATACCATCTCACTCATGTTGCTACCAAACATGTAGTTCAGATGAGACATTTCCAAAATTTCCAATGGCGTTTCACCCGAAACCCATTTCCAAGGGAAAACCTTCCCATGAAGTTTGGCTCTTGTAGGCCATCACACATGATCTTCCTGCAATGTGCACCCCTGGCACATTCACCAAATAGCCAAATAGTCAATCATTATCTAATAATATAATCCAAATTGATTGTTCCATATCCAAGCAATGACATTGGTAATCAAATTCAATAGGAAATTGTAATTCTGTCTACTACAGAAATTAGTTTGCTTCTAACATAATACGAATACCCACTTACAATGCGTCCTCCTGACACAATCTTATGCAAACCAATAGTGATTAGTAGTCATCAGCAATTTCTTAAATACGAAATCCACAATTCAAATTTAACAACCCATTATGCATACCAACTAGCTTTACAGCCATAAGACTCTTCTCATAAAGTTTGGCTCTTTTACATGGTAGATTCTGGCATTGGTCAGGGTCTTAGCTCTCACTGCCATGCTCAAAATAATCTACCTGAAACCTGAGCTTCAATCATCCAACACAATCTTATGCAAGCCAATAGTGACTAATAGTTGTCAGCAATTTCTTAAATCCAAAATTCACAATTCAAATTTAACAACCTATTATGCATACCAACTATTTTTACAACCATGAGACTCTTCTCATAAGGTTTGGCTCTTTCACATGGTAGATTCTGGCATTGGTCAGCGTCTTACCTCTCACTGCCATGATATAAATAATCTACCTGAAACATGAGCTTCAATCAACCAAACACTTGGTAAGTCCGGATGCATATAACCTTCTCATTGCTACAACCCTTACTGAAGCATTTTCAGAATTTATAAAATTCAAATACTTCCAGCTGTTAATCACATCAATATTACCAAAACTCATTTACTTCATGCAATCATTATCATACTAACATTTTCAAGGAATAGTCACATCATTCATGCAATTAAATGAAATGTTTAGATACTCCTTACTTCACAAGCGTATCATTTGTACCACCTTACTCTTCCATAGAGCATTTCTGGTAGCCAATTGATCATGACTATCCTGCATTCACAACAGCCTTTGAAATGGTTCCTGAATTATCATCAATTCATCATTTCAGTCATTAGTTATTCATAATATCACATGCACTCATCTCAATGCATGACTACAAGATTCATAAAATCTTTTTAATGTATATACATTCAATGCTACCTTGCATTGATTCAGGGATACTATTCATTCAACACACCATGCATGGCCTAACCATGACTACCTCATATAGGATGCATTACTATAATCAAGATCATCAGTACTTACTTTTCTTGGGCTACTAAGCTCAATCAATATATGCAGGCATGACACCTTTCTATATTCAAATATCCACATGGTATGAGATCTCTTACCTTTACCATTCCATGGAATTGTCATAAGCAAACTCTTACCTTCATGGGTCGTACTTACACCCTTGACATTACTAATTTGGTTGGTATCTTGCAAGAGATTGCAAACTTTGCTCACCAACTTTTTATCCTGGACTTGTTTCTTTATCCCTTTCTTCATAGGGTTGCTGGTCACATTCATCGGCATCAGCAACATACTCAACCATGTCCAGGTTGTTGTTGGTTTTTCCACTAATTCCAACACCAATGCAATAGTTATCATTAGTGGCTCATTATAAATATATAATTTTCAATATTCTTACCAACATGTAATATCCTATGCATGCAATACATATCCTCATACATTTCAAGTATAAAACTTAGCAATGTAGTTATAATCAGCAAGATAGGGTTTTAAGGAAACTTCCCTTTCAAATCCCTCATCTTTGCATGGAATTCCTCTTCCACACAACAGCTGGGTAGCCTTCATAGTCCTTGCTACCTCTGGGCATGCAATTTTCTAGATTTGTCCATTAGATAGCAACGGCCGTCATTAGCACTTTGCTGCTCCATGCTTAGATTCTAGTGACTTTCCCTTGTTCCCTACTAGATAAGCTTTCCAATGCCTATCCACATGCTTCATTCTGACCTCGGGTGTGAAAACCACACCACTTCTAAAAATGAGGATTTTCACGAAATCAGATTCTCACCAAATCTCAGCATTTTACACACAATCTGCATTTTGGACTGGGTGTCAACTTCAGCCCTGTAGACCCACTGAAAAATAGCTGAAAATCCCACTGGAAAACAGTCGAAATCTGCTGGAAAATCCCACTTGAAAAACTCAAAAATTCCTCTACAGAATCGGCTCTCATTTCGGCTATCAGTCCGACGTTTTGGCGGTCAAAACAACTAATTTCCTCAGTTGCTCATTGGCTGTCAGATCCACTAAGCACTACGCATCGACGATCCGATCTTCTATTTTTTTTCGACATGTCGGATCCGTAGTCATCTAGCCAGCCGCAACGACGGACGTTCAATCCACTTACTTCATCCGACATCGCTCATTGGCTGTCCAATGAACTAAATTTTTTCGACAGCTTCCATACTTAGACGAATTTTTAACTTTTCCCCTTTCTAATTTCTTCCGCTGATGGCATCAGAAGTCCTTTGGGCTAACTGAGTCGACGTATCGGCTGCTCAAACAGCTAACCTTCGCCACTTGATCTTCTTTTCGTTGGCGAAATAGTTCCTTCCGCAGCCGCAATGGCGGAACACGATCCTTGATTTTCTTCTGATCGGTGAACTGATTCTTTGACCGGCATCGGCAGTCTTTTCTCATCGGTAAGCTAGTGATTTTGGCTTCTGCAACGACGGAACATCAAACCTCTATCTTCTTTCGATGGCCGATGATTTCTATACTTAGAGAAATTTTTCAAACTTCCTTCATGGCGTCGGCAAAATAGTTCTTTCCGCAGCCGTAACGACGGAACATGATCCTTGATCTTCTTCCGATAGCCGACGTTTTTCTTAGTTAGAAAGATTTTAACTTTCTTTCCTTACGGCGTCGGCAGTCGGAGGCTTTTCTCGTCGGACGTGTAGTCCTTTAGCCGTCCGCAACGGCGGACGCTCGATCAACTATTTTCCTCCGATGGCATCAAACACTTAGAAAAAAAAATTCGTGATTTTTCCTTCCCAATTTCTCGTCGGGCATGCTTCCGCCTAGCCCTTCCGCTGCGTCAGAATTCTGTTCCACTAGCTCTTCCGCTACATCGGAAGTCGTTCCCACTAAGTGTTCCGATGGCTGAAACACTTAGAAAAAAAAATTTCAAAATTCTTTTCCGCCTGCCCCTCGTTGGATGGCCTTCCGACAACACCTTCCGACATATCGGAGGAACTTCCTGCTTAGTTCTCCGATGACCCGATGAGCTCGGCACTTAGAGAAATTTTTTTCTCAACAAAATTTTCTATCATAATTACTGATCTCTGCTGTGCATAGAAGGTAATTCTACCTCTGTCACTGCACCCTGGTGCTCCATTCAGGCCCATGCTGCAACATGAGCTCTGATACCGCGTTGTCACATCCCCGACCCTCTGACCGGCGAAGAGGACGCGACCAACACCAAACAAACGGGAAAATATCCCCATGAACATGAACAGTCATCAATGCTGATATTAAAACAAGATTAACAGAATGCACACTAATATGCATAAAACATACAAGGATACAATCCATCATACGAGATGCATAATTCCATCATACAAAGATGCAGAGTTACTCAACATTTAGCAGAAGAAAACATATACATTCCAACATTGAACATGTCCATCGTAATTCATGAAACAGTAGATTAAATTGCAGAGATGAGATAGTCAGCATTACTTATCTTTTGATGAAGAACTCTGTCCCCGCAACCAACTACGTCGCTGCAATGTTCCACCCAACCATAGGCCAACGTGCTCATCAATCTCTCAGCAACACTGCCACCCCCGAGCTGGGCATGATTCCTCAAGGAATAATATTCAATGCAGGCTTACACATATCCAAGGTTCACAAAGCAGCAAACCAACACAGTTGGGATTCACCAGGTCATCAAGGAGCTAGGAAAGGCTAATGCTAAGCTGGTGGCCACAACACCAGCCTTCTCAAGCATACCCAGCCTCCACATTCCACTCCCAACATTCCGAAGACCAACCACTGCATACCGCAGCAACACAATCCCTTCACAGCCCTGTGAAGAAGGCAAAGACAACTGGGGATAGTCCCAAACAAAAGAGGAAACACAGCTCAAGCCCACAAGGCAATTCAGAGTTGCTCTTGCCCCTAGCGTGGCCAAAACAACTCAAAAGCAACCCAAAACAGGGTACTTCAGCAACCACAACACACACTGCAAATTATGGCAACTTTACACAGTCCCAAATAGGGAAGAAGCAAAACTCCCAGCACAGACAGAGGAAAACTCAGTCAACGGATGTGGCAATCAACAACCAACCCAACATCCAACCGCCCATCGCACACAATTACTCAATGCAAATGCTGAAGGACTTACACAGGCAGAAAAGGGAGAGAACAACTCTCAACCTGTGCACAAAAGGAGAAAAAGATGCAGCCCAGGAAAAACATGGAGAAACACACATGCACAGTCCAAAAATGGGAGAAGAATCGGGCTGTCAACAGCATCCAAAAATCGTGGAAGAACAACAGCAACCCAAAATGTGGGTGAAACCAATAGCAAGACCGAATCACGGGTTAAACCCAACAGCAAGCAGAAATCGTGGATTAAACCCACGGCTATGATACATACCAGAAGAAATCGGGCCCTTGAGGCCGTTCTACCTGCTCGCTGCATGCACAAACCAAAGAAGAACCCAGACTAGTGCGCGAGGAAGAACAGACAACGGCTCTGTGTGAGGATCCCAATTCCCCAGACCACAATCATGAAGGTGAAGACCAGGCGTGAGGATGAACAACTCCCTATGCGTGAGCATGAATCGACCATGGATAGAATGGCCTCCTGGAGAGTGAGAAGTGAATGTTTTTTTCTGCCCCACGCGAGAGAAGAGGAAGAATCCGCTGGTGGAGTGGGCACGTGGGCAAGGATGGACGGTCCTGCCAGACCCACCACCACTCAGCATTAACTGCCCCAACTAACAAAACAAGACATTAAAGAAGTTGGGTGAGACAAGGGAGGATGACAAATCAAACAAGGGTAACACATGGTTTTCCCCCCCATAGACCAAGGTTTGACATCCCCCACCCTTATCCTTTGGAATCATGCCCTTTTCATTTTTAACGTTGCACTACCGTAGCTAGTTGTGGGTTTATTTTATTTGATGTGCATGTTTACATGATGCCGAATTATAATGTGCCGGATAGCACGATATACCATCGGCAACTATCCCCATTGCCGAAACATACACAACCAAATCGATGGTGGGGCTTTTGCCTTTATCTCCTCAGCACGATTAATTACAATATATACATCATGCAAACGAGGTCAAAACTGGGGTGTTACACACCTGCTAAAATAGATATCCAAGAGGATCGAGCCAATGGACTCAGCAAAAATGTAGTGGATATTTCTCTTCTGCTACGTGCAAAAGCACCTACCTTAGATCAACGAGATCTAAGGGTAGAGTTCATGGTGCAAGGGAAGTGCTCAACCTTGACTATCAAACAAGTAACGATAAATATTTTATATATTTTATAATTTTTCTTCTAACTAATAAAACAATTACAAGTACTTGTACCTTTATAAATGTGCCACTGCAGTCATTTGAGGAGTTGGTACAATGGATCCCACAATCCGGTTCTTCGATCTTCTCCAAGAAGGGTTGTCAATGAGAAAAAAATCAAGGGTTGCATGGAGTAAACTCAACATGCAACAAGGGATGGTGTGGAAAAAGGTGTGACTGAAAATGGCTTCAGGAGTATGGTTGACAAAAAGTGTAGCCAACAATTGAAAAATGTAAAAGTTGTGGAATGTTCGTGCGGAGACCTTCATGTTATCAACCCAAATGGCACTTCTCCATCCGAGTACTGACACTTCATATGTTGGTACACAAAAGGACACTTTTGGATTGAAGGTTGCCTAAACACTATAGATGGGCATGACATGAGATGCATTCACTCTCCTACCAGCTTTCCATTTTACCTTTCTATGTGTGGATTGACATACGCGACTATGTCCATTGAAACTTACGTACATACGCAACTATCTTCTTTGACAACCTGTGTACTATACACGACTATGTTCATTGCAACCCGCGTACAGATCTGTACACAGGTTTCCCTTAAAGCAACTCGCATGTCATACGCGGGTTTCCAGTATCAATAGTAGCATACACATCCATTCGACATTAAAAATAATAAAACACAATTAATGGAGATTTGTTGAACCTTAATCATTAACCAATTCAACTATCTCAACCTCCTCAACCTTCGAAACTGCTCTATTTCCCAAAGTATAAATAGAGGCCTTGGGGAGGGCATTAATCAATCAATCTTGGAGAGCAAAGTTATGCTGGTGGTATATCTTCAGAAGTCTTTGGAGCAGCAGAACTCAGAGTCCTTTGGTTGCAGAGGAGTCCTTGTCTCAAGCGTTGGGTTGTACACTTATCTCATCCACTATTGTTAATAAAGAGAATTGTTCTTCCAACTTTGTGTTGAGTCTCTTTCATGTATTATGTTTGAAGAATATTTTTGATTAAGCACTCTATATATTGTTCATCTAACCTGTCATATATACATGTATAAGATTGTACTTGGAGAATTTTCTCTTTGCAGGTGAAGGAGGTGCATCCCTGAAAGCTTTGGAGAGAAGCAGAGCAGGAGAAGACAAAGCTTGGATCAACCGTCGATAATCAGGTGAGCCCAACATATCTTCCTATTTCCTTTCTGTACTTTAAAGCTTATTGTCTACAAGTTTTAGAAGTAAGTTGGTAACCCCAGACCCTAGGTTACAAGGGTGTTTATTCCTGTACAATAGAACTTGTGACTCCGCTGGGGAGTCCAGACTACTGTGGGTTATTTCTATAAGATCAGTGGCCAGTCTTTGCCTTGATTTTATGTGTGGTGTCCTATCTTGGTTCATGCTTAGAGTGGTGTCTGAAGACCTTGAAAAATTTTCTTTTTATCAGAAAATTTTATACTTGTACACGGGTTGCTCTTGCACATAATCGCGTATAGAGGCCTGCTTACGCAGGTTGCTCTCTAGGATAGTCACATACAGTATGCGGGTTTCCCTTATACACAGTTGCATACAAGCCTGAGCATTGAAATTTTTGGGTTAGGGTTTGCTAGTCCCTGTCCCTCTATAAATTTTGTTTGTTGGTTGCCCTTCTTTATAGACATGTCACTGTGAGTTTGATGACCTTGTTAGCCATACCTCATGCTTTTTTGTAAATCCCTTGAGTTCTAACTTGTTTGGATTGTTTTTCTGTTAGCAACCTGAAGTGGATTTGCCTGTTGGGTTATAGGTTCAAGTGTTGGTTGTCTGAACTAGTGATCAGGGTTCTAGGCACTGTATATCCCATTCTATTTTCGGATAGTATTTGGTTTGCCACTTGCCTTTGTGTGATCTCAGTGATTTCCTTTCATTGTGTCTACCCAAGCTAGGGTTCCAAGTCTTCCTTAGGTGGTTGATATTTTGTCTTATTAATCTATTTGCTTCACTTTGCTTACTTTATACAGTTAGTTTAATTCAAGCATACTCAAGCTTTGTGCATTTAGGTGCATAGTAGCCTTTGAGCATTTTAAAAAGTGAAAAGAAAACATTTAGAAGCTTTTGCATTTGATTTTCATATAGTAGTTTTGTTTTCAGTTTTTATAATATAATCTCAAAAAACTACAAAAATATAGTCTTATGATTCTCTTTATCGTTGCATTTTCAACAATTTACATTTACAAAAAATAGAAAAGAGAAGCTTAGTTTTTAAGTAGTGATAATTTGCTTCAGAAGTATACACCTTTGCTTTTTATATTTCTTATCGAGTCAAAAACATCATAGTCTTTCACTCCACTTGCCTTCTGAGTAAAAATTGCCCTTAAAATGAACGCAATAATTAAAATTTATTAGTAATTTTTATTTTTTAGGGCCATACACCTACTAGCTTAGGCTAGACTTGTGGGATAGGAAGTGTAAACTTCCCATAAGTATTTAAATTCAGACATAGAGGGCCAATCGATAGGTAAATCCTTTTCTTTATCGATAGCATCTGGGAAGATCCTCTCAAATGGGAGTCAAGCACGAGGCCGCGTGGAGGAATTGGACTGAGGAGATAACCCTCTGATTCCTTGTCGAAACATAAATCAGGATTTTTACGCATCTAGGGATTCTGTTATAGACATATTTTCGGGCTCAGCTACCCTACCCATGCATACAAATCAGGCTTGCAACTATCCCCCCAAACTGTTGGTATAGTTAAGGTAGCCTCTAGTCTCTTGACATTTAGGGTTCATACATAGGTAAACCGGAAGGCTATTTCTGGTTCACCTGGGACAGGCTTGGAAGGTAACCCTTGTTGAAAGTGTAGGAGGGCGGTGGGTGATTCCTCCACTTATGCCTAAGAACCTCTTTAAGGACACCAAGTAACTATTCTTCGGATTTCTTCAAGAAAGCATATCTTTTACCCTTGCTGACTGTTGAGACTTTAGGAATTTTCGTAGTGATTGCTCTGTGGTTTCTCTGTGCTTAGCCGACCTTAGGGTTTGAATTGTCAAATTTACAATCATGGAGGAAATGGAGGAGATCCTGTTAGAAGGTCATGAAGGTTGCAAAACCTTCCTCCTCTCATCACATTGGAACTTGCACCTCCACCTCAAAGGCGGAGATTGGACACAGACGGTTCATTTGAACCGATAGGAGTAAGTGAAGTTCTAGGTGAACCAAAACTTAGGGAAAGCCATTTTGATTTTAACACAGTTGAGATAGAAGACTTGCAGGATGACGAGTTTGTAAGGAATTTTAATACACCCTTGACTGACTTAAACAATCTTGTGATCGTCCAGGTTCGTCCTTTTGATCCACCCATTTTTGGTGTCCCTATGGGCAGTATAATGTCTACTGCAAGAGAAACCTCTTTGGTTTTCAACTCAGCCACTACAGCTGAAGGGGTACTACCTCCCCCAACAAGTGCCCCTAGATATAGTATACCTGCTATGCCCTTAACTCCAACAAGCCGAGTGGTTCAACCACTGGTTCCCACAAGCCTAGTAGGTGCTTCTGGTGGCATGGTTACTGGGATTCCTAGTATACCTATTGTTCCTTCCTCCTTCACACACACTGCCCAGAGTGGTCTGGTAGGATCCTCGGCTCTTGTCCAAGGATTTCCTTGGAATGGGGGGCATATTCCCCCATCCACTCCATACGTAGGCCCATCACCCTCTTATGTAGGAGTGCATTTTGGAAACACTAACCCTTATAGGCAAGGTTTTCAAACTCCGATCTTGGCCCCGTTCACGAGCTCTCCCTTTTCGTTGTTTAGCAGAGGGATACCTGCTCCTATTTTTCAAACCCTATTTTCGACTGGGACAGCCAAAACCTCTTATACTACACATCCCACCCATAATCCTGTGGCTTACAAATGGAATCCGTTCCAAAGTAACCCATCCACTTCGCAACCGGCGGCAGGGGGAAACCCCACCTTCACATATGGGAATTTGGGGGCAAGTCCCTCTAATCACCATTCTGGTACTTTTAGTGCCTTGATTTGACCTAAGCTTCCATTCCTGGAAACGTTAAAATTGCCAGATTTTTCTAAATTGATGAATGACCCAATGAGGCATGATCCCTCCTAGCCACCTGTCCCCACCAAATTGCCATCGGACAGCCCAAAATTCGAAGGTAAAGTTGGTGAAGATCCTGAAGCTCATGCCACTACTTTTCATTTATGGTGTTCTTCCAATTCATTGAATGAAGATTCAATTGGGTTGAGGCTGTTCTAAAGAACCTTGACAAGTACTGAAGCAAAATGGTACATTGAGTTACCTTCTGTTGCGTTCAATAGTTTTTGGGACTTGGCTAATGCATTCCTTAGCCACTTTCAGCTTCCGGTCCGATATGATTTCGGAATGGACTTGTTATCTACCTTCCGACAGAACAAGGCTACCCACATCTCTGATCACATCCAAGAGTGGAGGAGGCGGAAGAGCCTTATTAAAGCCACTATTCCTCCTGAGTTTTTCTTAGAATGGTTCCTTAAATCATTATTGCCTTATATATCTAAGGACGTATCTACTTCAGGAGTGACGAATGAGGAAGAAGCTATCCTCAGGGCCCAGCAATTGGATTTGATCAACTCTCAATCTGGGATCTTGTATGAGATTATTCCTGAGGCACCGAGGCCTACCCACGATGCAGAGAAACCTAAGCCTGGACCCCATGCCGATGGTGTGGTTGGGTCCATTAATTCTCCCACTATAGAATCTTTGGCCAAACAGCTCCATCAGCTGTCCATCAAACATTCTACGGCAAAGGTAGCAAAGGCTGCCCCCTCCCCCCAAAATGCAAATGTTTTTGCATGGACCTCTCAAAAGGGCAATCAGCAGCCCGGTGGGAAAAAGAAGAGAGGAAATAAAGGGGAGGGAAATCAAAACAAGTAGAAACCCGCAAATAATGCTGATGGGGGAAAGAAAGAAAAGAAAAAGGTGAAATTCCCATGTAAGTTGTGCCATGAGGTTCACCTCACCCATCTTTGTCCCCTTATGGAGCAATCCCAAAAGCTGTTAAAAGCTCAACAACCGGTTGTCCTGAATGATCCATTTCCTCAAGGGAAGAATTCAGCTTCAGCTTCGAATACAGCAGGGGGCACCCCAAATGCCCCTGACCCCAATTATATCAACATGGTTCGATCCTCAACTTTACTACAAACCAAGAATAAGAACTATGAAAAAGAGACCTCTAAGAAGGGTAAGTCTATAGGTGAAACTTCTAACCCTCTCACGATTGAGAGACCTACTGAACCTATGCCCAAGATACTGAAAGGTGTCTTTAAGAAGAACTTGCATAACCCTAATGCTAGGGCCACTTCAAACTACTCTGTGGTTGAAGACTTAGCCCAGACACCTTGTGTAATGTTAGCTTTAGAGGTGTTACAGAGTTGTCCCACCCAGTGAGATGCACTCTTAGCAGCTTTAGGCAGTATGGACTCATCGAGTCTCATGGTGAAATTTCACTTGTCTAATGTCAAAATTCACCTACCTTACCATGTAGCCTTATCAATAGATGTCATCCATGGTGGAAAGACCATTGGAAGGGCAGTTGTTGACAAGGGTGCTTCTACATGTGTTATGTCCTTGTCATGTTGGAAAGCTCTCGAATCCCCAGAGCTGGTCCCATCAAACACCCTGGTTACTTCTTTCGACGGAAGGTCATTCCGTCCACATGGTATCCTATCGGCTTTTGAAATTAAGCTGGTAGGGAAAGCAGTGTTTGTTGAGGTGGAGGTGATTGATGCACCTTTGGACTATAATTTGCATTTGGGAATAAGCTAGACTTATGCCATGTCTGCTATTGCATCGGTCGTCTTTCGGGTGGTAGTGTTTCCACATGAAGGGAATTTGATTACTGTTGACCAACTTGATTTTACTCGAAAAGGCCGCATGGAGTCTAATGAGTCCGCTATGCCATTGGTTGATCAGGTCAAACCTGCTGCACAGAGCTTAAGGGCTGGAATGTATGCATCATTGATGGGCACATTCAATCTTCCAGCTCCTATTAATTATATAGGTTCTACTAGTGTGGGAAAGTCCATTGCTATGGTTGTCGATAGGACTAATCCTTGGGTCCTCCCTACCGACCATGAACCTGAAGTGCCCCTATCGGCAGTGGAAGTGGCTTACCAAGCTATCACCCAAACCACTGTTGATCTCATTCTCGGAGGAACTGGAAGAAGCCTATCTTCCTGCTTGGGCAGAAAACTCTTTGCATTATGCGGACTGTTTAGATATGGTTTTACCTTCTGATGAATCCATGTGTGGACGTGATAAGATCTGTGAATATCTTCACCATCGATCCTATTTTATTCCAGAGCTAAGCAAGATAGAGAATCAATAGTTTCATATGAGACTGGCTGATGATGTTGATACACCCATCAATCCCTTACCAAGGGAAGGAATGTTTGCTGAGGGGAATATGGAAAATATTTCTACTACCATCCCTATCAACATCTCTGCAAATCCTGATGTCGTGGAGAATATACATATCGGCGCAAACTACTCTCATGAGGAGATTGCGATCTATACGTCCTTATTCAAGGAATTCCGTGACCTTTTTTCCTGGTCATATGAGGAGATGCTAGGAATTGATCCATCTATAGTCGAGCACAAGATCCGAACATACCCTGATGCTAAACCTGTTCAAAAAAAGTTGAGACCTGTTAACCCGTGTAAAGTGGCAGCAATGAACGCTGAAATGGAAAAACTGCTGAAAGTTGGTTTTATTTATCCCATAGCTCTGACAGAATGGGTATCCAACCCTGTTCCTGTTGATAAGAAGCAAGGGACCATACGCATCTGTACTAACTTTAGAGATTTGAACAAAGCCTGTCCTAAGGAAAATATCCCACGCCATTTATAGACCAAATTATTGATGCTTGTGTGGGAAGTGAACTTTTTTCGTTTATGGATGGCTTCTCCGGATATAATCAAATTCAAATAAAACTGGAAGACCAACATAAAACTGCTTTAATTTGTCCTTGGGGTACCTTTGCGTACAAAAAAATTCCCTTTGGATTGAAAAATGCTGGGGCAACCTTTCAACGGGCAATGAATTTTTCCTTCCATGATATCAAAGCCATTGTCGAACCTTACCTTGATGATCTGCTTGCACATTCTCGTAAGAGGATTGACCATCCAGATCACTTACGGTTGATATTTGAACGATGCAGATACTTAAAATCCGCTTGAATCCCCACAAGTGTGTGTTCTGTGTCGAGTCAAGGAGATTACTCGAGTTCATTGTTTCTAATAAAGGCATTCAGGTGGAACTGTTAAAAGTAGAGGCCATTGTAAATCTGCCTCCTCCTTGTTCTATCAAGCAACTTCAGAGCCTGTAGAGAAAGTTCAATTTTCTTCGACGTTTCATTGTAAACTATGCCAAGATTACCAAGGGTTTCATGTGCCTGCTAAAATAGGACACCCCATTTGTATGGGATGAAACTGCACAACTTGCTTTCGAGTCATTGAAAAAAGCTTTGTTGTCGGCTCCTTTATTACATCTGCTAGATTACTCTAGGGATTTTATATTGAATCTGGCCGCGTCCGAGTCGACCATAGGGGTAGTCTTAGTCCAGGAAGACGATAAGCTCCAAGAGCATGTCATTTACTATCTTAGTCATGCTTTAGCTGGACCTGAACTCAGGTACTCCCACGTCGAGAAATTTCCCTTAGCAGCTGTCTATTTTGTTCAGAGGTTACGTCACTACATTTTACTGAGGACTACAATAGTAGTGGTGGATGTTAATCCCTTTCAATATGTTTTGTCCCGGTGGATTGTTGGAGGCAAATTCAACAAATGGATAGTCATTCTCCAAGAGTTTGACTTGGATTTCCAGTCCGCTAAATCTAAAAAATCCTTAGTTTTTGCTGAGCTTATAGTAGAATTTCCAACAGAAGAAGATGTAGTCATTGAAGAAGACTCATTCCCAAATGAGCATATCTTCTTGATATCCACCTCTGACCCCTGATATGGAGATATACTTATCTATCTCCAGACTTTGAAGTATCTTGCAGCTTTCTCATGGGAGGAACGATGTAAACTACGCCTTCATGCCAAGAACTACCTCATCATAGGAGATACTTTATATCGTAGCGGGGTAGATTCCATTTTGCATCGATGTCTTACCCATGAGGAAAAGGAGATTGTACTGAATGATGCCCATAGTGGAGCGTGTGGGGTTCATTTATCTGGGTTAGCAACGGCCCAGAAAATACTACGTGGCAGTTATTTCTAGCCCACGATCTTTAAGGATTGTGTGGAAGCCATGAAGCATTGTCATCCTTGTCAGCTTTACACCAAAAAGATGCGGTCACATCCCGCTCCATTATTTTTCGTTGTCTCGGTGGGCCCCTTTATGAAGTGGTGGATTGATTACGTGACATGTAACCCAGCCTCGGTCGGGGGGCACAAATATATCATTGTTGTTTTGGACTATTTTATGAAATGGGCAGAGGCAATGCCCACCTTTAAAGCCGACGGGGAAACCGCAGTTTTTTTTGTGTTCAATCAAATTATAGCATGGTTTGGTATACCCAAAGTGATTGTCACTCACCATGGCAGTCATTTTCAAAATAGCATGATGACGGAATTAACCACTATGCTTGGATTCAGACAAGAACATTCGTCTTTGTACTATCCTCAAGCAAATGGTCAGGTTGAAGCTGTTAATAAAACTTTGAAAACTATCCTCAAACGTACTATTGATGTAGCCCGTTCTAACTAGCATATCATGCTATACCCTGCAATTTGGGCATATCAAACTAATGTAAAAACTGCTACAGGTTTCTCCCCCTTCCAACTCGTTCATGGAATGGAAGTCGTTACCCCAGTTGAATGTGAAATCCCGTCCTTGAAAATAGCTATTCATGTGTTACCCGATACGATGGATCTTGAAGAACGTTTAGTACATTTAGAAAATCTTGATGAACAACGTAGAGATGCACTGACAGCAAACCAAGCTCACAAAAATAGGGTCAAAAACCAATATGATAAGTTGGTCAAGCCTCGAATTTTCTCTGAGGGGGAACTTGTTTTGCTCTGGGACCAAGACAAAGAACCCCTGGGGGCAGGGAAGCTCAAGTCCATGTGGTTGGGACCTTATGTCGTGTCGAAGGTATTAAAGAAGGGTGCATATGACTTAATTGATTTTGATGGGAATAAGTTGCCTGAGCCTAGAAATGGGCTCTACCTAAAAAGTACTGTGCTTAGGCTTAGCACTTTTTCTTGTATTTTATTGTATGTATTTTTATGTACACTAGTTCATCAGTTTGTGTTTTTTATACCATCTGTTGGTTGTTTTAGATGTCTTCTGAGAGGTTTGTAGGTTTCGCTGATGGCGCCAGTTGCCACACTTGTAATCTAGCTTCAGCCACATGGGTCAGTTATTCTCCCTTAGGACAGTTAGTTGCCTCAGGAGGCACTTGCTTAGGTCCTACTTCTAATAATGTCGTTGAGTATAGGGTTGTAATTGAGCTTCTATGGGATGCTTTGTCACATGGTATCACTCAGCTGGAAGTCTGACTGGACTCTCAACTGGTGGTTTCCCAGCTCAATCGTGCTTATCAGGTGCGGAACCCCATTCTAGTATGTCAGTTTATGCAAGTTAGGTTATTGGAAAGAAATTTTGAATTCATTACATTCAATCATATTCCAAGGAATCAAAATTCATTAATTGATGCATACGCTAATTACATCTTGGATTGGCATTTAACACATTTTTCATAAAAAAAATACAGCATATACATAAAAAACATTTGTAAATAAACCAACAATATGTGTGTGTGTGTGTGAATGTCTGTCCATAGATAGGTCGAGTCTATGATCCTCAGATCCATTTATAACTGTATAGTATACAAAAATATACAAAATATGGATCAAAGTCCATCAAATGCCCTAGATCTAAGCTGGACCACCCTGATCCCCCCGGTCTCCCTGTACTATGGCTTCTTCAACCTCTTCAGCTTCAACAGCCTCAACAGCATCTATGTATACCAATACTGCTCTGGCTACCCACCTCAAAAGGCATATCCAGGCACGTGGTACTCCAACCATAAACTCCTACATGATGACTGGGATGTGCTCAATCCATAAGGTGGGTACTCTCTGGGTAAGCCTGACCAGCTTCCCCTCAAGAACCCTAATTAGCCCCTGGTCCTCTCCCAGGATAGGACTCACATACATGTGTGGATGCCCTTCAGGGCAGACTGGTCCAATATCTGCATTCTGACATGTTTATAGGATTAGAACTCTTATACATATGTATATATCTCTATATTTAAAATTCATAAAAATTTCAAAATTTGAAAATAAAAAATTATCTAACTCTCCCCATGCTCCTCCTGGAGGGAGGACGAGGTCTGGATCACCACAGAAATCCATTCCAGCATATGGAAACTACTCCAAAGCTGGCAACTGATGCTCCCACCAATAGTAGAATTCATCATCATAGACACTCTACACTGAACCACCACCTCCCTGGCGAAGGAAGATATCTCCCCATCTACTCAGCCTAGGCTGATGAGGAGGATGAACTGGTAAAGGTACCGCAGGGCTCAATCCTGACACTCTCTCAAAGAAGAAGGCTACTAGTATGCTAGAATATCCAAAATTCTTTCTCCTTCCTCTCTTGTAGTCAGAGAGTTGTTTCCTCGTAATCGGGATCACTCCCGAGCACCAATCATATAGGGCCCCCTGCATACAATCCACTACTAGTCTCATCTGGTTCTATGTAGCAAGATGAAGAGAAGATGATCCCACAACCCTCACTATGGTACTTGTCAATACCTGTAGAGGAAGATCACGTATGTGTACAATAGGGTTGCAACTCCCTCTCTTTTGTGTGCTTGGTGCACAGTATATGTTAATGTAGTTCTAGACACTTAGAGGGTCACTGCCTCTACCAGTGCCTTCTAAGTTTACTGGAGCCCCCTGTCGTGATAGACCGACAATGAAATAGATATCCTTCGAAGCAATCTCCAAGGACTCACCTTGAAGGTCAAACATGCCCAAATCATGATCCCAATAGTTTATTAGGGACTCTAAGAGGTGGACATTGGCCCGCATAGGTGATGTACAAAAAAACTTTAACAACCCACTTGAACGCAAAACATTCACGGTGGGGGCATCTTGGAGTGCTTCTTGATCCATATCTTCATGTTTGCACTCCCTCCACTCAAGCACCATCTTCAAACCTAGTAAAACAAGCATTGTAAACCTTTAGTTTCATGTAAAATTTCAAAAGTTGACCCTATATGCTTCTTGTTCACCTCATGCAGCGTACTTGTCTGTCTAGTAAGGCATGTCATGTACTGTACATGACTGTCCTTCAAGGAAACCCGTGTACAGAATGTGTGTACGCAAGTTTCAATATAGCGAACCTGTGTACACAACGTTCCTTTATTGAGAACGCTCAAAAATATAAAATTTGGACTCAATTTTGAAAATCGCTAGGATGATCCAATATTTTCTTTCCCATGGTATTGGTCCATGGTTTTTCATAGTGCATGGTATTTGTCCATGGTTTTTTACCCATTCTTATTTTAGGATTTTTTGTCCTTTTTGGGAGAATGGGGGTTATGTTGCAATAAATTCTCATCTTCCCTTTATTAATGGGGGAAGGAATAATGATGTTTTGGACCAATTTGGGTGGGATTTAATTGTGAAGGTCAAAATAGAGGAAATAATGGTGGGATTATGATGTATAATTATGGTTTGGCCCATAGAGAGCTACATGGACAACTTTTGGTGTTAACAAGTGTTAACAATCATACCCATGTTAGAGCATAAGTCCTTGAGAGTTCTTAATTTTTTATGAAGACCGAAGGGACATATTTCTATAAGAATAATATCATCAACATAAAGAAGAAGGATTATGGCAATTACATCCTGGTTGTGCCAATGTAGCCTGCTTCGTCTAAAAAACCTTCTAGCGTATCAATGTAAATGTTGAAAAGGGTAGGGAGGACGAGGAAACCTTGCTTCACTCCAATATTACAATTAATATCTTTTGACCACCCCTCAGTGCTCTTAAATTTGGAAAAGATAATCTCATACAATATTTTTGTGACAACTCTCAACTAGAGAGGAACCTTTAGCTCTTCTAATATATTCCAGAGGTTGTTTCTAGGAACCATATTGAAAGCTTTCCCAAAGTCCACAAAGCAGCAGAAGAGATTGGATTTACTATTACAACATTCCTCTGTGATGCTCCTGAATGTAATGAGGTGGTTCATGGTTGAGTGATGTCTCATAAAGGCCTCATAACGTTTATTTTGCCTAACCTCACTTTTTAGTCATATGTTGATCTTCTTTTTCAAAATAATACCATAGACCTTTACTAAGAGAGGGCTAATCATAATATTTCGATAATTAGAGGGGTTATTTTTATCACCATTTTTAAACATAGAAATTATGAGGCTCAGAGTCCAAGGTTGAGGAAACCTTGCTTGAACCACTAAATTGAACAGATTGTAGATTGTGGATGTGAGGAATGACCACTGAGACTTCTTTTTTTAAGATTTCTTCTTCATATTCTTCAATTAGGCGTTTAACTCCAAAATCTAGATCATCTAATAAGAAAAAGATTCATATCATATCAAAAGAGTTGTAATGTTATCTATAACATTCAGAAATTCATAAAATAAAAATTCCAATCTTTAAAGCAATTTTATTTTACTAATATATTACTAAAAAAATGGTATGGCTTTTACATTTATGTATTCATTGTCTTTATATTTACATTACTTTATAAAAAGTTTTGCTTCATTTACATAGTACTAGCAAATACCATAGTAAATTCTCCAAGATTCAAGTAATAAGAAAACATCATAATCAATTTATTAAAACTTGTTTTTTAAGTCATTAAAAACAAACATTAAAGACAGTTGTTTTCCCAAAATTACACATTACAAATACTAAAGGCAAAGGCAGGGACTCACTGCAGCCTGCTTGTTAACATTGTTTTGGATTACCTGTAGATTTTTATGTGATCATATTATAATATAGGGTGATCATATTATATTGCCACCTGAACTCAATAGCCCTGTAAATGTTATGTTTTAAAAGGTAGATGAGTCTGAGTTTATTTCGATTGTTGATTCTATCTATTTAACTAAGAAGAAGTAGAGTTAACAGTTCGCCTTTCTTGCCTATAAGAATAAAGATGGGTAAAGAGCAGAGTTAACAGTTGGCTTTGCTCTTGGATACAGTCACTTTGCTCTTTCCCACTAATGCTCTGCCCCTGTTACTTTACTTTTAGCTAAAGAAACTCGATCAATGGCTGCTTAATCTGCTTATTCAATATAATAACTACTGGATCTAGATCAACTGTTGCTTCTTGCTCAAGAGCCAATGCTAGTATATCCTGCGGAGGCAAAGGCTATAGTTCCAGGTCAAGCTTATTAAGTTTACTCAGTCCCATATCCCGTAGCAAAGACAGTTGATCCCGCAGACGCGAGGGATGAAGGAAATTTGCAATCGATATGATGACCGTAGGATGGAATATGTTCAGAGGCCCGCTTGGAACGTAACGCCTGTGGTCGGCAACCAGGAATTTCCGGATATGAACTCTGCCACAGTGAATTTGGAGGCCTCTGTTGCCAAAGTGATGACATGATAGCCCGGCCATTTCACGCGATTCGCAGTAGCTGAACCAGGCCCAGAGTTCATATATTCTCCATAGTAGAGCGTTTTCAATGCAAAGTTTCCGGACCACTCGTACCAACCGGCGGGAGCAATTAAAGTGTCCAAGTAGGATTGCATGAAGACAGTTCGAGAATACTGCTTCCATGGTCTTCCAAGGTACGTGGGAACTGGGTTCTTGTCCGCGGCTGTGACTTTGCAGTTATGGAT
Organism: Pseudotsuga menziesii; assembly: GCA_001517045.1. NCBI lineage: Eukaryota > Viridiplantae > Streptophyta > Pinopsida > Pinales > Pinaceae > Pseudotsuga > Pseudotsuga menziesii. The sequence continues at coordinate 195,578 of LPNX010029170.1, read as the reverse complement.
AGAGAAGCCGGTGTTTTGATTGGGATCCATTCTTCTCTGTGCGGTGATAAAACAAATGTTCCCGTTCCCTTTACGCACCACTATGTTGCAGCTCTGGAAGACTGCAACCGCGTTGCCGAAGATGAAGTCCACGCCGCCGTAGATATCGCATTCTCTGTAAAATTGTCGTTGGGCATATGCGAACAGGGTGTCCTGGTAGCCTTGGATGCTACATCGAAAGAATGCCGAACGATCCGATCCTACCATGATAGCCACGGCTTGGCCTTTTCCTGGACTTGCTGTGTTTTGAAATCCTATGTCTCTGGCAATGAATCCGTTTCCGGTAACAACTGCGCAGCTCAGCACAGCATACCATAAAAATTTAAACAAGTAGAGAAATGAGATTTTATTCATGAAACCTTATATAACATTTAATTTAAACTTAGAATTTTTTCGATATAAAATAATAATTAAAAGAATGATTACTTTTATTAAGGTTTTTATTTGAGAATTTGGGGTAGAATAGTATCTATGCATTTTAATCTACCTAAGAGGATGATACAAGTACAGATGAAGATGAGACAAGTGTACAATAAAGATTGATTTTATGGTAGTTATTCAAAATTCCAAAGAAACAATAATAAAAAATGAATATAAAAAATAACAGCTTGCTAGATGATGAAATGATAACTGCCAGCAAGGCATGAATAGAGCTGATAAATGGATAACCAACATTTCATGGAAAATAACTAAAATAATGTGACATAAAAAGAAAAATAATATAGAAAATAGCTGATAGTTGATAAATAGATAACAGAAAAATATAGGTGATAATATGTAACTAGGTATGTATAACTCACACTTGAACCTGAACCTGTTTAATTACAAGAATATGAGAAATAAAAAAATATTTCCAAATAATCCAACCATAAACTATATTGATGTGCTAGTTTATTTCCGTCTCTTTTAATTATCAAAAAACTATTCAAATATCAACTACTTTAAAAACTTTACTATTAATCTGGACATATATCTAGTTCTTATCATCTAAGAATTAAGAATTAAAAATAATTATTATTATTTAATAACAACGATAATAAAGTAAGCGAAGGCTGAATGAGACCAAAAAGCTCAATTAGGTGCTCAATGAGAGAGTGGGAGAGCATTGTCACAAAAGTTCTGGACTCAATCGACCACTCGGGTGTATGTAAAGTCAAGGTGAAAGTAAAATATAATAAATAAAAAGTGAAATGTGTGTTACAGTGTGTGCATGGCTACAAATGCCAGCAAGTATATGAAAATGCAACATATATGCTTAACCTAGAAAGACAAAACATGGGAACCTCTAGAAAGTTGGGATTATTACGAATTCTACACCTTTTCCTTTGACATGTAGCTGGATCATGACCAAGATAGAAAGATAATAACGTTTATATGTACTCCTTATTTTGATATCTAAGAATAAATAAGAAGCATTTAGCTGGACAATAAGTAAAAACAATAACACTCAAAGATTTAAATGACTTTAAGAAACATTTAAATAGAGAATAAGCAAAGATTTAAATCACTATACAATTTGTTGAGCTTGACTAAGAAAATTATATTAACTATGTTGAGAATATAATTTGGCTTGACCACATATACAAAACATTAAAATTGTAAATATGTTTATTTTATATTAGTGAATACAATGTAAATGATTGGGTATAATACTTAATGTTTTTTGTTTTAAAAGAAATTATTGAAAAATAATTAAAGTGGAATTAAGATATACCTATTTTGATTTTAAGGTCATAACTAAGCTAGACATCTAATTTATGTATAAAAACTATTATTTATTAATGTGTGTATATAAAATGAATTTATAATTAATAAACTTAAGTTTAGGCTAAATGATAGACTAATGTTATTGGCTCTAACCTCTGAGAGACACATCCAAATGGAGATCCCACTCAAAGGACTTAAAATGAACTTTATTCTATATACATATATTATATGTATATATTAACAAATACATATTGATCACTATCCCTTGGGTTACATAAAAATTTATGGCTTTGGAAAATCCAAATTGTGTCTGGTACAAATTTCCATTTTGATGAAGATCTATATAAATTTTAATTTTTTATAAAAATAATAATAATATAATAATGAAAAATTTGCTATTAAAAACTATAAAAAGATGTATATGATTGTGAAATGTTTTTCTCTATATTAAAAAACCTAACTTGCTCACATTCTTAAATGGACTATAACACAAAACATTACTTTAATTGACTCTTTATATACCATGCTTTCTTCTCTATACACAATACAATACTCTAATTGCTCCATATATATCCTACATTCTTATTTTTACACAATACAATACTTTGATTTCTTATATACTTTACTTTCTTCGTTCAAAACATATAATAAATAAGTGATAATTGACAGATAAATAACATGAAAAATATTGGTGATAATGATGTGTACCTTCTCTCTCAGCCAATGATGTAGTCCTTTTGACAAAGCCTTTATACAACAGAAAGAAGCCCTTCACCTCTCACCTCTAGTATTGAACCTCCCTCCAGGCTAACCTCACCAAGCCTCACCTACCACAGGGACGGGATAACCAGGAAGGAGCCATATAAGACTAACCTATAGAGCACTATGCCTTATCTCCTTACAAATTGCTGAGGTGCAGAGGATGATTAGTTGCCACACAGCCTGGATTTCTTTTATTGATTGGGCCAGTCCTCTGAAAGTGGTTGTCCTGAGGACGATGCCAACATCAGTTAGACTGAGGGAAAAAGGGACAGACAGACATGTTCCCGGGACGGAGCTTACCTATATGGAACACTGGGTTCCTACAGCACTGGATGCAATAACGATGCTTACTTACGTTGATTCAACATTTGTTAAGGAGCAGAGCCTTTTAGTTGCAGAGTACAATAAATCTATATAGGACATGTTAAAATGAACTTTTTAACATAAATAGCTTAGAAGGGAAGAAATTAAAAAAAATCAAATCATCTTCGATGAATAGAGGTGATCCAATAACAAACTATGTAAATATAAGAGTGAATCCAACAAAATTATTAAATAAACGCAACAAAATAAATGATGCGGTTCTTTTCTTATAAATGTCGAGGCTGAAATACGATTTACCGGCCTAACAGCAATTGATGATAGATTGTTATGATAAAACACAGGCGTAAACGACGGCGTATTCAGAGAAAGATGGATATAACTCAACATACCGACATTAGAGATTGATGGAAGGAAAGCTCCCGAAAGGCTTCCTGTAACGACCGTGGCGTACTTCCCGTCTCCAACGAGCATGATGCCATCTTTGGAAACTTGCACCCGCTCCACATATGTTCCCGCTTTCACATGGATTACGTATCTGCTCCCTGTACTTTTACTTGGAGCGCCGTTTACTGCTTCGGTGATGGTCTTGTAATTCCCACTTCCATCTTTGGCCACCACTGCGTTTGCTCGTATGCCGACCGTGGGGGCCTGAAGAAGCCGGCGATCAGCCGGTGACAGCCACGACGGGAAACCGTTTTCGAATAAAAGCGATTCGCGGGGAAAGGAAACTGCGGAATCGGTCCAGAGACGCCGGTCAATGCGCGCGAGAGAAATATTGTTGACCATTGCAAGAGAATTGCTGAGAAGCTTCGAAACCTTCTGCAGTGCCGGTAGCATAGGGTTCTGTCCTTTAACTCCTTCGATGCAAGTCTCCTGATTGGTGAGAGACGCGCTGAGCCAAGTCTGGACGTCGTCGGCATGCTGCCTTCTCCATTCTTTGCTCTGTAGAGACCCGATAGAGTCCTTAAGCTGGCGGAAACTAAATCCGAAGAGCTCGATGCAGTCAGCCATGGCAGATTGGTTAGTTTGGCCAGCTCCCATTGGCTGCCAATTCAGCTTAGAGCCTAAAGCTGCTGAGAGATTCTTGAGCTCATTCAGGGTCACCTTCACAACAATGGTGGCGAGCTCCTTGGTGCTTCCAGCTGCTATTCCAGACTCCGGGTGTGCTAAGAGACTCGAAACGCAGACGTCCGGGTACAACGTCACGCTACACACCGATTCAAAAACCCCAGAGCCCTGCAATTCCCTGCGGCTTATAATTCCGGCCCCATGCTCATTTGCCTTAGTCATGGAAAAAACTACACAAATTACAACAGCAGCTACAAGAAAAACAAAAGCCACAAGCATTGCCAATATATTTTTCATCCTCACTCTTACTGAAGCAAGCAACCTCTTGTACTGGAACCTCACAGAGTTCATGATTTTTTATAGTAATCAAGAACGGGGAGGCAACTGTTCGAGCACAACCAAGAAACTATTTTGTGATATTTTCGTTGCGAGTTGCTGAATTTATGATTTCAGTTCCGAGGTCGGTAGTACGTCGTTGTTGGTGTATTATGTAATACGCTTTTGAGAATATGGGATTAGGTTAGGGATCTAATTTGAAGGGTAGGGTCAGTTCCGAGGTCGGTAGTACGTCGTTGTTGGTGTATTATGTAATAGGCTTTTGAGAATATGGGATTAGGTTAGGGATCAAATTTGAAGGGTAGGGTTCCATTTCCGTTGTGGGAAATTTAACCCTTCAATGTTGAAATGTAAAAATAAATCATTATTTTTCTTCGAAAACTGTAATTGTATAACAAAATTTTATTATTTATTAAGAACAGTGTATAGAAAAAAATTATGATAAGAAGAAATCTCAAGTGATTCAACATTTACATGGAATTAGTGAGGTAAACCATGTACTCTTGCGCGTCCCTCGAGTATATAGTTTATTGAACTTAGATAAGGGACAATTCTGTCCAATGAAATACTGGGTTGTTAGGTCCTTGATAAAATAAGGCATTGGAATTTGGAAGGACCTTTGAATGGAGGATTGATTCAGCTAGATGGTGGCTCTATTGGTCAAGTGTGATTGGGCCTACCTAAACGAAAAACCCTAGAATGTAATACCTAATGCTTTCACGAAGAAACTTTTTTATCAACCCTAAATTCAAAAGTTATTTTTAGAATTGAATCATGTCCTCCCCACATGCTCAAATCAAAGTGATCAAACGAAGGCCTCAATTTTAGGTGGATTATCGATAGTTCCTCCAATGTATATCGATTTTATACCCCAATTCGAAGTGATCAAACAAAATCCCCAATTTTAGGTAGATTATGGATAGTCCCTTTAATCTATATCGAGTTTATCAACCCTATCGAAAAGGTTAAGTATTTATTAGTCCACTATAAGGAAGAACTTTAAATTCTCCAACAAATATCACTACAAGTTGGGTGTTTAGTTTCTACCAAAGTCAACAAGGAAGACGAATCATAAACACGCGTTTGGGAGGTTTGCGACAACGAGGATGTTGAAATCATGTTCTTCGCTAGATCAATGCACACCTAGTCTCTCACTCATGAACGTCCATCAAGGGATTCCCTTGTTTAGATATATTGGTAAACAATTTGTACTTCTTTTTTCCATTATTAGAAGGCTGACACGAAAACGAAGGGGTGAGAGTCTACAACATTTATCGTGTCGGTTGTTAAATATTTTATCTTTTCAACTATTGGATTTCATTAAGGAAATTGGAACAATTCAAACAAGTTTATTCAAATATTGTTATTTCTTTCAACCTAATGTTTACAATTCATGACAGATAAATAACATTGACAGATTTGGAACTTAAATGCAGGGCTCTTCCTTCTTGCTCCTCTGCCCAAACGAAGTTGTAGTCCTAGACTATGAAAAGTAAACATTATTTTGGTTTTGATCTCATTTAAATACTGAGTTTTTTAAGATTACATATATTGAGTATTCGAGACTTAGTCTCACGGAAACGCAATCGCATAATACATTACAAATTTCAAACAACATTTTGGATGGAGAAATTTTAAACCCTTATATTTATAGAACAAGAAGGAACTCCAACAAGAAACACATTTAACTTTTATCCACATATAAAATGTTACGCAAGTGTAAAATGCTATACATACCTGTAAATTCACGACAACCAAGTCAACATCTTAGCTCTACATAATCTTCTGGAGGAAATAGAAATTAGGGAGACACTGAAGCATAGAATTGGAGAGTTGAGAGTCTGAGTCCCGAAATCCGACTGTCCTATACTCGTAAACCCAAAATGTTTTTTTTCACAGACTTCACCAATCTCTTTAAGTTCGGGGAAGCTCAATCCAGCTTACCCAACGTTCTACCTTTGCTTCTCTTGCTCCTACCTGTGAAAAAGGTGGAACCTTCGAGTTGCCCATTGCAGAAGACAACGAGGAATTAGAGTGTGCAACTATTTCCTTCTATAGAAAGATGATTGGAAGCAACACCATCTCAATTCCACAATATCCCGACGCTCCTGAGTTGCTTTACCTTGCCCGAGGTAAGCGAATGCATGTTTGTGTATTTCACATGATTACAAAAAAAATCATTTTATAATTGCTTCTACATAACATAGATATATCTGTGCAGGTGAGAGAAAACTGGGTATTGTTTTCCCGAGGTTTCCAGAGACTTTCAGAGATCATCCTTCGTTATGAGGGTGCTCAGGGCGTATATCAGAGAGCCCATGGGAGGAAGAAGAAGAAGAAGCAAAGGACTCAAGTCAAAAGGTGAAGTGAGGTGAGTGAGGAGGGGAGACGTAATAGCAATATTTGTAGAAGAAACCCACTGGTGCTATAATGATGGGAATGAGCCTCTCTAAATCGTAGCCATTATAGACATAGGAAACCCTCATAAACAGCTCGGGCGCAAGAGTTACAGTGTAAGCATCCCGACAAATTAAGTAATGATAATATTCGGTTAGGTATATGACAAATTCTTTCGTTTCTTTTAGAGATGACTATATGCATATTGTACAACCATTCTCTCTGGTTGGCCCTCCATTCTAGTTGCCTTTGTCTCTACTGCCTAACCCCCTTCCTCCGATGAGACAGGTAGACTAAGCAGCCTAAGTGGACCGTGGGAGACTGGGAGTGTTGATTCAAATGATTATGACCCCAGTAAATCAATGGAAATTGGAATAAATCCTAGAATCCTGGACTAACTAGTATAGGATATGATTCATGAGCACAAACAAAAGGCAGCGTGCTGCTAGCCTGCTACCAAGATCCGTCATCCCAGTCTTGTGGTGGTCATAACAGAAATGTCTAGCACTGGGTGAAACTCTGGTCTAGAAACTTACATGTACCCATTGGACCAGGTTAGGTTCAAATCTAGCAAAGATTGGTCAATGCATTGTAAATTACAACTTGTAAGTTGTAACCCAAAAAAAAACACCATTAGTTTTTCCTTACAGAGCCTTCACACTGGAGGGTTATCAAATCAATTCACCATCCATAGATATGACTCATATGAGTATTTAATTTCACATCATATACTCAAATACTTAAGTGACTTGTAAGTTGTGAGATCACATGACTCGATGAACAATAAGATGACAGATGGAAAATCGAGTTGGCACTTGGCATCATCTCATACCAAGATTTAATGAAGTTCATTTCATACCAAGATTTAATGAAGTTGGTGAATCAGTAATGCATGCTAATGCTATTAAATGCTTTGAAAGTGAACATCGAATCATGAGTCCCAATCCTGACTCACCGACTTGAACTTGGCACTAGGCGGTCTAGTGGCCCACCGTGGTCCATGTCAATTGGGAGTGAGATCCTCATCCATGATCTGACTATTCAATGGCACTTGAGAAGACTCCGAGTCCCGACTCTCCCATAGTCCATTAAATCCTTGGATAGGCAAATTTTGTAACTGCCCTTCTATTGCAAATTTATTGCATGGTAAAATTCCTTGTGGCCTTCTATGACATTTAAAATGGCCTTTGAAGAGCTCTCTAAGCTTCAAATTTGAAGGCTGGATTAGGTATTGGATTTTAGCTTGCATGTTAACGATTTAGCTTTCACGAATTCATCATAAATTCTATTGTGAATTATTGGCAGTATGAAAATGCAAGAACCACGAAGTAATACGGACAATAACGGAAAGGTACCGATCATCATTCCACTGTAATTTTAACTGTGAGTGACAACTCTGGCTCCACAGGCCACGACCAGGGAATTCTGGAAGCATGATCTTTTATCATTGTGAATTGCCTCCGTCATCTCATGATTTCAATGTGTGGCCCTTTGGTTTCTGTTCATGGTGGCCTATTTTGAGAAAAAGATTGATCAGCCGTGATCTGCCACCTGTGCTCCCAAAGCTAAAAGCAAAACTCTATTACAGATCTGCAGCCACTCAGATTCAAAGTTTGAAGAGTTTGATGCATATTGATTTTCGCAAGATGAGGAAACATTTTCCACGTTTGCGCAACTCTTTTTTTTCGTCCATAGACTTTGCTTTTTCAATAGTGCATGCTAATTAATTGGGTGAGAAGTTTCTCTTTGTGAGGGCGACCAAACGTTACTGCTTACCATTAGATTCTCACGTTGCTCAAGTTCTTATTTCTTTTTATTGAATTCACATTTCCATGGCCTGTGAGTTCTATTCACAAGTCATTGTTTTATTTATTATAAATCCTCGTGTCATTGTTTTATTTATTTAATATAAATCCTTGTGTATGTTGTTAAAGATGAGCAAATGAAAATAGATTTTTTTTAGCTCTATAAACTTTTAGGTGTATTAGGTGTATGAAGTGTCATATTTTACTTTTTAAGAAGAAAAGGTGGAACAATCATTGACATATTGTTTGACTTTTTATTATTAGAGTCAAGTATTTATAGGAATATATCATAACAATATTATGGGTTAATAATATGAACGAGAAAATACAATATTATGGGCTAATAATATGACCGAGAAAATAATATAGATCACTAATCAAAATAAGGTTACTAAATTAACTACTCAACTAACAAACTAATTAATGTTGCATTTGACTAATGAGATTACATTGGGACACATTATTTCACTTCATAAAATGTAAATGACATATTATTTATTTTTAATATGGTTTAAAGTCATTTCTTTATGGTTTAAAGTGATTTCAAATTATCGTTTTAATAAAATATTATTTTTTTCAATTAATAAAATTATTTTTTTTTCAATTATATTAGGAGAAGAATTAACTTTTATGGATAAAAACAAGTACATAAATATATTAGAAATTCAAATTTTTTTCAATAAATAGAAAACTATTAACATAATAATTAACTTTTTATTTTATGAATATGAATAAAAAACTTTTTATTTTATGAATATGAATAAAAAACTACATAGAGATATAAAAAATATCTAAAACTAAACTAGTACATAAAAATATAAGAAATATCAAGGTGTACCATGTTAGAACAATGCATGTATATTATTCATTTGGAGGATTTTTATACACTAGTCTATTAAGATATAAAACATGTGTACCATGTTAGATCAATGCTTGCATCCACATGGTAAAGGAAATTCTTCATTGGGAGGATTTTTATACATAGTTATTAAGGATTTGAATTGTTGTTTATGTAAATTGGATATAGTGTTTTCATGTTTGCATTTTTATAAATAATTTAACGAGTTTAAAAACTTAGGTAACAAAAGGATGTCAAGGTATGATTGTGAAAATTTAAGGTGTTTTAAGCCTTTAAAATGTATCTCTTTTGGCAAAGAAGTAGATAATGTCCAACTCAAAATTAAAAGAACAAATGTCTATGTGTTAATTGAACTTATTAAAAATGTTATTATTTTACACGTTGTATTGTTTGAGTTTCCCTCTATGAAGGTGGAATAGAAAAATGATTTACTTGAACATATTTAAACAATTCAAGGCTATTAAACTTTGGTAACAATTATAGGAAAAATTCCATTTATCTCTCATTGTGATTTTCATGAGGTAGTCAAAATTTAAAAAATTTCAAATCATGTCTTTAATATTAATCCCAAATATATGCAATTGCTTTCACACAATAAACTGTTTGTACAACTATTGTTGCTAAAATCATTTAAATTCGGTAAAGATAAACAATTGAAGGGTTTCAAATTAGAAGTGTTGGTCCATAAAAGCAATGCCTCAATGATTATGCATTGGATAAGGAATACAATACCCTTTTCTTAGACCATGATAATATGCTCAATAAATTATTTACTTATTGCAATGATACATCTATCTTGTTTAGGTGTTTAGCCAAGTGGTATAAGTGAATGAGTTCCCTAAATAATAATTACATGCAATATAAGAGTTTCATATGGAAACTAAGGTCAAGGCCCCATTAGAAAGCATGGACATCAACTTGATCCTTGTATATATGTTTTATTAAAATTAATATAAATAACAAGGATGGACCTTGACAAAAAAAAGTATTGATAATAATGCTCATGGAAATCATTGCATAAGGGTTATTGTTAATACACTTTCATTGTTAAAGGAAAACTTGACTAATATTGAAGGGCTAAGGGGTCAGAAGAAGATTTCATAATTTTCTCTCTCATTTTTAATGAGGTTGAACTCCTTTTCTCAAGTTTCAAAAAAATTTCATACCTCTCATTTAATACAATGGATGAGTATTAGAAAGCAAACCCAACTAATATTCCAACTCACAAAAAGCTCTTCATGACACATATTTTCTTTTAAAGCACAATGTTAAATGAAAAAGTGCCAAGCAACTTCAATCATTTAAAGAAAAGTTAAATGATAACCTGAAGATTTTCTGACAACACATTTTCCCACAATAAAAACTTTGCCTTTCTTTTTAAAATAGTGTAATCCCACAATAGACCATGACTATGACTTTGCAAGATAAAGGAAAAGGAAAATATGGAAAGGTCTTCAAAGCACTTTCAAGGACTAATACATGAAAGCTCTATAAATAATTCACCTAAGACACCTACTCAAGATTCTATTAATTTAGAACCATAAATAATTCACCAAGACAAAGTGGTTTTTTAAATAGTTCTTTGTGGAGACATTAAATTAATAATATCCCATATGTGACACATTTAAGCTGGTCTAAAACATGATGGATTTAGGAAATCCTCAACAAAATATCAATGACAAATACTTAATCTTAATGATTTAATTATCTCTCTATAAGTTGGGATTGGGATCCCATGAACCTAGATGAATATGGGAAATGCTTGGAAGAACATAAGTAATAATTTATCAGTCTTAGGCTATAATTTACTTAGAAAGGATAACCATTAGAAAAAATTTCAACTCAAAATGGGTCTCCTAAAAAAAAATTAGTAAAATAATAGTTAAAGTAATAAAATAATAGTATTAATTTTGGAGGAATAAAATAAAAAAACTATTTTTGTTAGTATTTTCAACATATATCCCCGTGTTTTTACTCAAATTTCGATCGGGAGAGCTCGTTGGATGCGTAATTAAATTCCACATCCAACAAGTACCCACTCGACATACTTTTGATGGACCCCGCTACCCCAAAAACAAGAAATACCTGAAAAACGTGATGATGACATCATCATCACATTTTTCAGGTATTTCTTGTTTTTTGGGTAGAGGGGTCCATCAAAAGTATGTCGAGTGGGTACTCGTTGGATGCGGAATTTAATTATGCATCCAACAAGCTCTCCCGATCGAAATTTCAGTAGAAACACGGGGAGATATGTCGAAAATACAAACTAAAAAAATAGTTTTTTTATGATACCTATCCCCAAATTTATATTAAAAAAAGTTTAAGACCTATATGGTATTTCAAATTTAAATCAATTTCATTGGCTAACACACGATAACATGGAATTTGAATTAGAGTTAAAAGGCTCATTTTGAGTTGAAATTTTCTTTAATGACGGGGCACCTAGGGATCCACATAGTGGGTAATGAATGTAATGTGAATAGTCCCACTTGATAGTTGGTGGTTAATGAATATGCCCACTAGGTAGGAAATATTTTAATAATAAGGGTATTTGGCATACGAATACTCATGAGATAGTTATATAAATACACATATGTATCATTATATTGAGTAAGCTGGATGTGAGTATTCTATTGGAACACACATGGAGTGCGAAGTGATTCCGTATATAACTATGAATCACAGTTCCACTCCTTTCCATCTCTACACCATTTTATTCTGTCCATCAATGTGGAATGCGTAGGTCTCTCCATATATGCATTAATATGGAATGTAGGCATACAAAGGATAAGTAATGTGGGCTGTAGACATACAAAGGTTAATTAATGTGGAATGTGGGAATACTTAGGATATCCTATGTATGAAATATGAACCCCCCTTATCATATGCATGTTTTTTTAGGTGCAAACTACCAATGAAGATGTGACACATGAAATTAAAACTACAATGTGACATGAGGAATGGTTGACCATATGCATGTTAGGATTGTTATTAATCCTCCCTTTGAATTCTTTAACCATATAAAATATATTTGATTAATTTTCTTGGATTAGGAGGTCTCATCACTTTACCAGTGCATGGGGGACATAACTAGTGGATATATGCCACCTACTGCACCTGTCTGCATGCATTTTGGAGCTCCAGGGATCGTAATGTCCCAAATTTTACATTGGGTCACAATGGCCAAATCACATTCTCCATATTCATTAAAGTTGTCAAAGGGATGCTAAAAGTCAAATAATTGCCAAGGTGGAAAATCACTAGTTTCCTAGATTGGGGGTGGAAGCTTTGAGATATGGAATAAGGGGGATAATAAATGATGTTTATACATTATAAGGGGATAAATATTTAATAATTGATCTTATTAAATAAATACAAGAGAAAATGGAAGTGGAAATGGAGCATGAAGACACATGGAAACTATGGGGCCCACACTAGCTAGAATTCCTATGTTAAATGGTATCTTTCTCTTGCAAATTCGAATATATGGGAAGCCTAATGTTTTTGGATGGATTATAAGGTTAATATACTTATCCATATACTTAATAGGTCGAATTTGGGATGAATTGTAACTTACATGGGAGAGGAAGAGCCAAATGGGAGTTTCATGGACACTTGGCTAGATTCCTCTTACATTTATGACATATATGACACCAATGATGGAGATTCTATGACATTTATGACACAATTTAGATCTGAAGGCTCACATACTGACATACTAACATGTCAGGACTGAATAGAGCATCTTAGAGGTCGAATTTGGGAGTTGGAGAAAGCCAAGAGGCTCCTACTCAAATTTGGGAGAAGAGGGAAGGTGAAGAGAGAGGCCATGATGGCATAGCATAAGCAACCACACCAATTCGACTTGGTTTTGGTTTATGGATGGATTTGGAACCTTAGAAGACTAATAATGTTTATAAAATACAGGGATCAGCCACGAGAAGAAGCTTTTGTTCATTTGTGAATTGTGAGAGTTAGTGGATGACTAGTTTTCTTGATTAAGCCAATTTCAAGGGTGAAAGATTCCCATCCTAGTTGGTGTTTGGAAATGCCACTCGGGTCTTTCATGGAGATTTAATAGAGTCTTATTTGCAAGTGTAAGCTACAGGAAAGCATGTGGATTCTTCTATTGCAGCACTCTCTCTCAACTATTTCCAGTTTTCACACCATATTCATGCCAATGGAGGGATTGCTCTTTGGGTGAGCTATTGATCTCTTTGGGGAATATTATAATGAAAATTATATTATTTTTTGATGTATATGATCTGTATTTCATGTTCAGAAGACTCTTAGGTCGAAATACCCAAAATAATTCATGTTAAAATGTTGAACAATGAAGAAATAGTGTCATTTCCCCACTATCTTGTTGTGAACCATTGTAACACTAATGATTTCGAATTGGGAGATCCTTTCATTGTCCATTTCTGATTGTAATCAGTTCAATATGCTATGTTCTTTGTCCTTATAAAGTTTCAATTCAAAATTCCCAAGATTTGTATGTCAAAATGACTTTTAATGAGCAAACAATGACCATATCCACTCCATTTTGATATATGCCATGGTAATGCTTATTATTTAGAATGGAGAAATGTATCTCTGATAAATGTATGATGTATGGACTGTAATTAATGTGTATTTCAAGTCTCATTTTCATTACTTAAGCATTGGAACCCATTTTATTCATTTTTATTGCATTGGGAGAACATTTGGTGCATTTTCCCCAAGTGTCGAAATTGTGACTTGGGAGTTGTTTTGGAAAGAGTCATAACAGCCTGTATAAACTGAACCATGATGCATATGAGACTTTTAAAAGGTCCCTTACACATACGCATCCTCTATTCATAAATTAAAGTGACTTTGGGATCATTTGTGAAGCCATTTTCGGCAATTACCCAGGGGGAATTGGAGCCCCAATTTGCTAGTAAAGACTCCTACTTTGAATAGAACATTAAAACAAGTTTTCAGAAGTAATTGGGAGGTCACAAAACATACATGAGTATGATATTTAAGTTATATTATCATTCATTTACCTTCAGAGAAAATTTGGAAGCATTTGGGTCAATTTGGAGGTCTAGACATCAAAACTAGTCAAGAGCCAAAATTGTGAAAAAATTAGAAAATTAGGCATTTTAATAAAATTCCAAAAAGGGGACATTATAGTGGTATCAGAGCATGATCTTGGCACTTGATGTGCTTTAATATTTATGAGTAAAATAATTCAGGGACCACAATTATATATTGAAACCAAAAGTTCTTTTGTTGAAGAGGAAAAAAAAAAAGTAGGAGAAGAAGACAATTTTTTGGAAACTATGACTAGGCATGAAAAGAGAACATCATATTATGGTGAGGAGATAATAAAAAGCATGGAACCTATATTTGAAGACATGACCAATAATATTATGAAAGGATTTGAATTTTTGGCTATCCAAAGTTGGGAAAAATATATTGATTTTAAGAAAACCAAGGGGAAAAATGCATCAGTTTGCTTAAAGGAGCAAAAGGAGGAGACCCATGAATCACCTAGTTCTAAAATAGGTGGAGTAGAAGAAGTAGTACCTGAATATGATCAAAATTCACTCCCAAGTGAATCTGAAAAATATGAAGAGACGTCACATGAGTATGAAGAAATTTTTATTAGAAATATTGAAGATAATTTTGAGACACATGCTACCTTGGAAATGAAACAAAGAGCATATACTGATGGATGCTTGAACTATGAAGGAGTACCTACTGATGGGTGCTCACAACTTTATGTTGGTGACATAGAGATCAGATTTCAAAATGTTGCTGCAAGACAAAATTCCATTAAACATGAAAATGAAGACCTTGTAGCAGTTGAAGAAGAAACAAGATCAACTTCCCCATCACCACTTGAGCTTCATGAAGTTGGTCCAAGCACGAAGGAAGAAGATGAGGAGGTTCATTTGCAAGAGCCTAATTTTCTTGAAGGGTCCTTAAATATGAATGAAAATAAGATCCAAGAGGCCCTTAGCATACTCCATGACACTCAAGCATTGATATCAAATTCTTATTGGAGAGATACTTCCTTCGAGGATCCATCCTTCCTTGAAGACATGGAGAAGATCCAAAGAGAAATGTGCAACATCAAAGGTAATTTCATGTCTTTGATTTTTTATAGAAAAAATGTCATTAAGATTATTGAATGGTTACATGAATCCTACTTGAAGAATAATGAATTTATTGATAAGCTCACAATTCAAAATGAGCAACTTCTTGCAAAGTTGCAAGACAGTTGTTTTTCCTCCGATGTTTCATATTTTCATAAGGTATATTGCTTGGAGGATTCTCATGACATGATGGATCATGAAAAAAATGAAAAAATGCAGGTTCTTAATGTGCTTGAGGATTATAGTGATGAGATCCAATCACTAGTAATGGTGGAAGAGGAACTTGAGTTGCCTCTTGAAAATGGCGCCACAATTTTTGAAGAAGTGCATAATTCCAACACCTTGGAACCAACCCATGAGGAATTTTTTGCATTTTATAGGGAGGTGAATAATCCTACCCCTATGGATACTTCACATTATGACAATTTTTCACTTACCGATCATTTGGGTGAGTTGGTTCTTTCTCCTACATCCTACACTTCTAAATTTTGTAGCAGTCATCCTAATGAAGTATGGGTGAAAGTTTTCTTTTTGATGGTGCCACATGAAGAGCATGGAAATTCTATTTCTCCTTTTGATGATGGAATTATTAGAGAACCATCTTATTTACATTTGTAGCAGCATCCTTGTTTACATTATGATTATACACATCTACATGGGTGCACCTATGATGTTCATTTGAGTCACTTGAAGGCTCATGGTTTTTCTTGCTCAACACTTGGTTCATTTGATGTTGGAAGACTCTTCATCCAACACTTGGGTGAAGAGGGATATGATTGAGGAACATTATTATTGGCAACAAAATCCTCTGTTATTTCCTGATGATATACATATTGATGGGTGTATTGATGAGACTTCTTTGAGACACTTGAAGTCTTCATGTTTTATTTGCTCCTTATTTGGTTCTTATTTTGGTTGAGGTTCTTCATTCACTTCTTGGATGAAAGAAAAAATGGTTGATTATTATTTTGATGCATATTACATTCTTTGGGAGCAGCATTATAGGACATGGGATCCTCACCTATGTCATTGGAGCATATTTGATTGGTCACTTGAAGCATGTATGCACTTGGCAAATGGTAGTCTACTCACTGGGAGGTATAAGAACTTTCATGATTTCTTAGTGAGGCACCTCCTTGATGTACATTCTTATTATGTTGTTATATAATTTGATGATATATATTATGCACTCATGATGTTTAGAAGAATGCATACAAGAAAATGGGATCCAAGAATTATCTTTCCAAATGGTATGGGTTAGAGAGCACTCTTAATTGTTGGAGTGCAATGCAAGCAATGAGACCCTATGATAGTTTTTAGTCACATTGATTTCAAATTCTTTAGGAAACAAGCAGTATGGGAGATGGATTCCCCATTTAATAAGGTGATGTTAATCAGAGTAGTGCAGCAGCAAGCATGGTGGTTCCTCTCTGAAATATTCATGAAATCTCAAAGACTCAAGGTGGGCAGCTTAGTGGCAACTTCAAAGAATCATACAGAAAGCAGGTTCTTCAACAACCATGTTTAAAATTGCTTGAGGACAAGAAATATTGGGAAGGGAGGATTTGTAATGTCCCAAATTTTACATTGTGTCATAATGGCCAAATCACATTCTCCATATTCATGAAATTTGTCAAAGGGATGCTAAAAGTCAAATAATTGCCAAGGTGGAAAATCACTAGTTTCCTAGCTTGGGGGTGAAAGCTTTGAGATTTGGAATAAGGGGGATAATAAATGATGTTTATGCATTAGAAGGGGATAAATATTTAATAATTGATATTATTAAATAAATACAAGAGAAAATGGAAGTGGCAATGGAGCATGAAGACACATGGAGACTATGGGGCCCACACTAGCTAGAATTCCTATGTTAAATGGTATCTTTCTCTTGCAAATTCGAATATATGGGAAGCCTAATGTTTTTGGATGGATTATAAGATTAATATACTTTTCCATATACTTACTAGGTCGAATTTGGGATGAATTGTAATTTACATGGGAGAGGAAGAGCCAAATGGGAGTTTCATGGACACTTGGCTAGATTCCCCTTACATTTATGACATCTATGACACCAATGATGGAGATTCTATGACAGTTATGACACAATTCAGATATGAAGGCTAACATACTGACATGTCAGGACTGAATAGAGCATCTTAGAGGTTGAATTTGGGAGTTGTAGAAGGCCAAGAGGCTCCTACTCAAATTTGGGAGAAGAGGGAAGGTGAAGAGAGAGGCCACATGGCATAGCATGAGCAGCCACACCAATTCGACTTGGCTTTGGTTTATGGATGGATTTGGAACCTTAGAAGACTAATAATTTTTATAAAATATAGGGATCAGCCATGAGAAGAAGCCTTTTCTCATTTGTGAAATTGTAATTTGTCAATTGTAAGAGCTAGTGGATGACTAGTTTTCTTGCTTAAGCCAATTTCGAGGGTGAAAGATTCCCATCCTAGTTGGTGTTTGGAAATGCTACTCAGGTATTTCATGGAGATTTAATGGAGTCTTATTTGCAGGTGTAAGCTACAAGAAATCATGTGTATTCTTCTATTGCAGCACTCTCTCTCAACTATTTCCAATTTTCACACCATATTCATGCCAATGGAGGGATTGCTCTTTGGGTGAGCTATTGATCTCTTTGGGGAAGATTATAATGCAAATTATATTATTTTCTGATGTATATGCTCTATATTTCATGTTCATGATACTCTCAGGTTGAAATACCCAAAATAATTCATGTAAAAATGTTGAACAATGAAGAAATAGTGTCAGTTCCCCACTATCTTGTTGTGAACCATTGTAATGCTGATGATTTCAAATTGGGAGAGACTTTAATTGTCCATTTCTGATTGTAATCAGTTAAATATTCTCTTTTATTCGTTCTCAGAAAGTTTCAAGTCGAAATTCCCAAGATTTGTATGTCAAAATGACTTTTAATGAGCAAACAATGACCATTTCCACTCCTTTTTTATATATGCCATGCTAATGCTTATTATTTCGAATGGAGTAATGTATATATGATAAATGTATGATGGATGGACTGTAATTAATGCATATTTCAAGTCTCGTGTTCAGTACTAAAGCATTGGAACCCATTTTACTCATTTTTATTGCATTGGGAGAACATTTGGTGCATTTTCCCCAAGGGTCGAAATTGTGACTTGGGAGTTGTTTTGGAAAGAGTCATAACAACCTATATAAACTGAAACATGATGCATATGAGAGTTTGAAAAGGTCCCTTACACATACCCAGCCTCTATTCATAAATTAAAGTGACTTTGGGATCATTTGTGAAGCCATTTCCGGCAATTACCCAAGGGGAATTGGAGCCCCAATTTGCTAGTAAAGACTCCTACTTTAAACAGAACATTAAACAAGTTTGCAGAAGTAATTGGGAGGTCACAAAAAATACATGAGCATGATATTTAATTTATGTTATCATTCATTTACCTTCATAGAAAATTTGAAATCATTTGGGTCAATTTGGAGGTCTAGACATCAAAACTAGTCAAAAGCCAAAATTGTGAAAAAATTGGAAAATTGGGAATTTTAATAAAATTCCAAAAAGGGGACATTACAGGGATCAAAAACTATTTTATAGGAACCCACTCAGAGTGCCACCAGTAGTATCTAGCATTTGAATCCAGTAGGTATTTAGTTATCCTCAGTTGTGCTATGATCCCCGTTAGTTAGATCACTTCCATTGTCTCTAAAACAGTTTGCATGATTCAAGGGATTATAGGTTCCTTTGTTCACCTACCCTCTTCAATTAATAGTTTGTAACTGATTGTAACTGATTATTAACTATTTTAGTGATCTGGAGTTGCACTAGTTAGCTATAATGATGATTTTCCCACTCCTAGTTAGCTTTAGAGTCAGTCTAGGTTGGTAGATTCAACTACCTATGTAGGTATTTGAAGTATTCATTGATGTTGTATTATATATTCACCCATACTGTGAATAATCAATTAATGGAAGATTTCCCATGTTTTTCTTCAATCATTCTTCTCTTATTTCTCTTGTGTAATCTACGTGAAGACCACTTTTGTCCCAAGATCTTACTGTCAGAATCTAATATGGTATCAGAGACTGGTCAGGTTTTTTGAATCTCCCTCAAATATTTCCATTGATGCACCAGAAGCAGCTGAGTTTCCACATAAATATTCCAATCTTTTCCTTGCTAACTCTGGATTCTGTCCAAATAAGTCTCTGTAGGTGTGACGGACTCTGAAAATGTGCTCATTGTCAAAATAGGGGTTGATTCATCTTACAAAAAATTTATTTCTAGTTTTGTGCAGGTATTCAATTCTCTCACCAAAAGCACAACAACAGAGCATGGATCTACCTAATATAATAACCTTGAATTCCTTTAATTATCATGAATGGAAATCCAAGATTGAGATATTATTGCATAACAAAGGTCTCTATAGAGTTATTATAGCCTTGGAAATAGAGTCAAATGTAGTTGTTAAGAAATAAAGGTGGCATAACAGGAAGGATGAAGCTTATGGATTGCTTTGTCTTTCTCTCTCTCTCTCCAGAACTTCTTTTCCATCTTGATGGCTTGGCAGGCCCTAATGAAGTGTGGAAAGCACACCCACATTGCTCCATTACACCTCATCATTTTTATTGGCCCTTTTTCCAAATGGGGGATGGATTTCATGCATTGTAAGCCTACCTCAGTTGGGGGGCATGGTTACATCATTGTAGTTGTTGATTATTTCACAATATGGGTTGAGGTAACGCCTACATATTTTGAGGATGGTAATATTGTTTCCCTCTTCTTATTTAACCATGTCATCGGTAGGTTTGGAGTTCTTGGGGCTATAGTGACTGATCACGGATCCCATTTCTATAATTAGATGATGGCCGAGTTGAGTGCCAAGTTGGGTTTCCATAATGAAAAATCAACCCCCTACTATTCGAAAGCTAATCGCCAAGTGGAGGCCATTAACAAGGTCCTTAATACCATGCTTCGTAGGATGGTTGGAGAACATAAGCCAAATTGGCATTTAAATCTATTCTCCACACTTTGGGCCTATAGAACTTATGTTAAAGTAGCAGTTGGTTTCACACCTTTCCAATTAGTCTATGGACTATAATTTTTTCTACCTATCGAATACAAGATTTTGCCACTTAAACTAGTTGTTGAGCTTCTACCCAACACTTCAACCGAGGAATAACATTTCCTTTATATTCCTAATCTTGACAAGACATAATGAGATGTTGCTCTAGATAATGAGTCGCACAAGAAATAGGTCAAGGCTCAGTATGATAAGTCGTTTCAACCTCAGGTATTCAATGAAGGATATCTAAATCTGACTTACTATCACAAACACGATAAACTTGGAAAAGGGAAGATGGAATCAATGTGGTATGGTCCCTAAATCATTAGTAAAGTCTTAGAAAAAGGGTCCTATGAGTTAGTGGACTATGACAGGATACATTTTGGGAAGCCTCACAATGGGTTGTACCTGAAAAGGTACTATGACTATGATATCTTTGCATCAGTACCTTGTGTATATGTATATATTTGAGTTTTTAAGTGTGATTTTGTTATTTTAGTATGGTTTTGGGTTTTGTGCAATACTGCTTATTCCATGTTAAGATTCATTAGAGGAAATTTGGGGTCTAAAATGGGCCTTATAAGAAAACGCGCCAACAATAAATTTTGTGAGTTGGAATTCAAGAACCAATAGAATTTCAATAAAATGAGTCAACCATAATGGTTGAATTGTCATATTTGTCATAAAAGAAAACTACTTTTTTTGTTCGTATTTTCGACATATCTCCCTATGTTTTTACTCAAATTCCGAGCGGGAGAGCTTGTTGGATGTGGAATTTAATTCCGCATCCAATGAGTACCCATAATGCATACTTTTGACAGACCCTGCTACCCCAAAAACAATAAATACCTGAAAAAACATGATGATGATGTCATCATCAAGTTTTTTTTTCAGGTATTTATTGTTTTTGGGGTGGCGGGGTCTATCAAAAGTATGCAGTGTGGGTACTCGTTGGATGTGGAATTAAATTCCACATCCAACAAGCTCTCCTACTCGGAATTTGAGTAAAAACGTAGGGAGATATGTCGAAAATACGAACAAAAAAAGTAGTTTTTTTCATTCTTCCTCCAAAATTAATAACTATTATTTTATTAGTTTAACTATTATTTTATTATTTTAACTATTATTTTATTATTTTCCTTAGGAGGCCCATTTTAGACCTCAAATTTCCTCTAATGTAAATTCTATAGATGACTACTTTCTATTGTTTTGCCAACGGTGTTGGGTGCCACAACCTGAACCTCTCTTTAGCATCCTGGGTATTGTATTCCCAAGCCAATGACTTAGTTATTTCAGGAGTGGTTTGTCTAGGTCCTACTACCAATAACATTGTTGAGTATCATGCGGATAAGGTTGCTAACCAAATATACATATCGTGATATTGATCACTTGGTTGTCCTGATGGACTCCCAGCTCTTGGTTTCCCACCTAAACCATGTATACACCATATGAAACCCGATGCTTCTTCGTCTTTTTTGAACGGTACGTCTGTTAGAGAGGTCATTTGAATCTATTACTTATCAACACATTCCAATATCATATAACTGAATTTTGAATTCACTTGCAAATTACATGTTGGATTGGCATATTGCCCATTCTTTATACATTGATAAGTAAAGTAACATGACGCATTGTAAATAAACAGTAATAAGACAAAATCCATGTAAATACCATTCCATCATAAAA
The DNA here is from genome assembly GCA_001517045.1 of Pseudotsuga menziesii. Taxonomy (NCBI): domain Eukaryota; kingdom Viridiplantae; phylum Streptophyta; class Pinopsida; order Pinales; family Pinaceae; genus Pseudotsuga; species Pseudotsuga menziesii. The sequence goes on along the minus strand of LPNX010029170.1, from coordinate 173,395 downwards.
TCATGTAGGCCGCAAAAATGAGTCTTTGTATATATATATATAGAAAGTGTTTTGATACAAAAATATGGTTTCGAGGCCCCGAATGAAGCATGTTGTCTTTCATCACTACATAATAACAAAAATATTGAAGCTAGGAGCTTTCAGTGTATACATCCCATCGATCCCTAGTGGTTCTCGTGATAACACATGATGGCCCTTAATACTCTATGTAGCAAGCGACCAAAGAGGCCTGACACACCAGTAGTGTGTCGATGGTATATACTGGGGAGATCATCCATCGAGATGTCTGGAATGTCTAGAGTGAGCCTATTGAGGTTCTCCTCAAGCTCATTCATCTTGTCGTCACCACTATTTACAAATCGAGTGTCGGCTCTCCTGTCTATCGAAGATGATCCTCTTGGTTGTGTGATCCCCACATCTGCACGGTAAGAAGTATGTCTCAGTTACCATTCACAAAAATTAAAAAATACAGAAAATAAAAACATGCATATTTTAGTGTCCTACTCACCAAGGTATCCCCACTGCTCATCCACCGGAAGGGCTAGGTGTGGGTCTCCTCTGAAGTCAGTTCCTATGTAGGAATAATCCTTAACCATGAGGAACCGGTCATCCAGCTAGCGAAAGAAGGAAGCCCCATACTTAAACCTACGTCCACCGCCACAATGGCGGGCCATGACCTCCACCCATCGGAGCATGTGTGGATCGCATGCCCTCAACTCAGTAAATTCCACCTATGGTCTCATTAGTGGAGCCCTCTCCAAAATAAAATACACTAAGATTGTGTTGTATCCGAATTGATTTAGCTCTCCTCGCTGACATTTAGTCAGCTGCTCTTTAAATGTGGCCAACAAGGCTTCAACCTAGTTGAAGATTGTTGGGGCCATAGATTCCAAGGCATACAACATGTGCACCCTGGATTCCTAATGGGGCCCCTAGCTCTCGAAAATGCACTGCATGGTGAATATTACCGTCCTCAATGGTAGATCCATCACATCCTTGATGGGAATTTTCTTCACATGCATCTGTGTACCCAGAAAGCAGTACTGGTCAATCAAGACCTTTGTAGTAATGTCCCCACCATGAGGACCAGTCAATGAAATGGGTGCTCCTCACCTAGATAAACCTGTTAGGAAGTAGATATCCTCTACCTCCACTGTCAAAATGTGAGCACCCACCTCAAAGTATTGTTTCTCAAGATTCCACATCCTGAGTATATACTCCAATAGTCTCAGTTGCGTTCTCATGCTTGGAACTTTGAATAATTTGAGAAATCCACACCCATGAAGAGCATTTATGGTTCCTTGGTCATTTACCCCTCTTATGTCATCAATTTCATGTTCATGTTCCTTCCACGCCACTATTTTCAGCAATGTACCCCGTCAAAAAATCAAATTAAAGGATTAGAATCCACATTCAACCATTTAAAATCCTTTAAAACTTGTAATTTGGCTTAATTTCAATGTGTTTTTGGGTAGTTTGCGCCCCTTTTAGACAGAGCGGTGGCATCGAACTTTCCTTCAGGAAAATGTGTAGTGTCGCTAGAGCACCACATTTTTCGAAAAGGAAAAGTGCGGTACCTGAGTTGCGCTTTTTCCCCTTGGGAAACAACTCCAAAACCCTAAAAAAATGCATAAAATGGAAATAGAAACCATGAAAGTGTTAGGAATGGGTTCAAGAATCACCTAATCCTCACGGTTTGGAAAATGGTTGACAGTAGGTACTACAATCAGCGTTCCAAATTTGCACTAAAAAACGCTCTTTTTCTCTCCAATTGGGTAAAATAACAAGTGGTAAATATTTTTAACTTTTTACTAGATTTTATTTACTTTTTGGATTTTATTTTAATTATTTTAATTACCTTTTACCCTAATGAGGTCATATAAAGTACATTTTTTTTATTAAAAATGGGTCTAATAGTTTTTTTTAGGGTTGCGGGTCATGGAGAAGTTATAGTTTCAGATATGGAGGAGTTTCTTTTTGTCTTTTTCATTCTCGCTCAAAACAAAAAAAAGCTTTTAATCGCTATTTTAAAACTTCGGTTGTAACAGCTCCAAAATACACAACTAAATAAAATTATTACTTGGAATTTATCCTAGGTAACAACATAGCTCATATAATATATTTTAAAATTATAACACTATTACTTAATCATTCAATTTATGACAACACAACTTTCGAACTGAGTTTTCACGACAAAAACATTCATGAAAACATACACTACTAGCTTATAGATTTATCTTAGTTCCAGGTTCTTATGTGTTGTACCTGTTTGTCGTAAGTTGTAAATAGTAGTCTTAAACTTGTTTATCATGGAAATGGATTCTCCAAGTTTTTCTTTTATATTGTTTATGCCCATTGCCTACATACCCTGCTTTAATACGAGGGTTACGAGGCCAAAAGGGTCTTACTTAGATTCTTTAAGATAAAACATTACTTGTGTTTATGTAGGTGTTTAAGCTCGCTAGAGGGTTTGCTCCTTATAAAAATCCTATACAACTAAAGCCAAGGTAAAGTTCCATAGGGACCCTAACAAGGCTAGGATATGAGCAAGGAAGACTTGAGCATAAAACTATACCATAACAAGGTTAAAGTATGCTTGTAATTAGTTTTAAATTAACATCAAACTCTTTCTAAAACTTTAGGCCGATGGTCAAAACTTTACAGCACATAGAGAGAGGTGGGGATTTTAATAAAGACCACATGAAGGTCTTTCGTGGCATCCAGCAGGTCCTTGATAGTACAAACCCTAGCTCGAAAACAAAAATGGTTTTGTGACTTTGTAATGTGGTGAAGTGTGAAGATTCGAGGGCTCTCGGCCCTCTCGGCCATGCATGTCCCTGCTAGTGTTTTGGGTCAGTTTATTTGGTTTCCATGCTTCTACAACAACTCTTGAATTATTCACATTGTATTTTCTTATGTTGGGTGTGTCCATGGTCTTGACCCACCTTCATAACTCCTACAGAGTCCTTGACTGAGGTAATACACTCTTCCATTGTTTTTCTCTTTTCCTTTAAATGATTGTTTCTAAATGTTGTAATTATTTTGTTAGAATAGTAGAGTCAAGCTAAACTAGTTAACATATCTAAGAAACCAACAAAATATCATAAAAGATAAGAACAAGAAAAGAAAAGGACAAGAGAACATCGATATACATGGTTCACCCTAATGGGTTACAACCACGGGAAGGTAGTCTTCTATTATCTCCAGAATGTCTTCTCCAATATTACAAGAGAGCAAAGCACAAATACGCCAAAGAATATAGATGATGTACAACAGTGTCACAATAGTACCACTACTACATCAAGAATACATGATTATGTAGAGACTCACTTGACCCTATTATATACTAAGAGATGAGGATGAATTACTCTCACATATTGCATGTGGGATAATATAATTCTCCAAAATAACATCTCTTAATACAATACCATGGAAAAATACTCTACACAAGTAAATACACCACCATATAACTATGGGTTAAATGTATTACTTTTTTACATAAGATTATAGACAACTTCTGACATAATACAAAGACATTATTACCTTTCAAGGAATATAATATATTCCAACACTCCCCCTTAATAATGGTTGGGAGAAGGGACCACACTAACACTAAGGAAGGAAGGAATCATTATTGCTCCCCCTTGATGACAACTTCCAGAAGAACCAAAGCTGAAAAAGAAGAACACTTCGGCTGATGGAATTTGATGATGAACAACCACTTCTCACTGAATCATGAAAGTGCACACGAACCAGGTTGTACAATGAAAGACCCAACAATAAAATGCCAAGAACATGTGATGTAATCCAATCGCAAGATGCCCAGATCACCACAAGAGTCATCACAACCATACACGATAGATTAATAACTCTGACATAACATCCACACTAGTGTACAAATACCTTTTGAAGGCCGATACAATAGAACATGTGGCTAAGAACACCACAACAATGTATAAAAAAACCCAGATGGCGAATACACATGCGGATAGCAAACATTCTTTCAATCAAGGTGCAATATAAATATCTGTAGAAGACCTCAAACATCTAAGAAACAAGACCCCAATGGTCTATACATCGAAAATGATATCATACAGATGAACATCATGACTTTAACAGTAGAAGATGGTGCTTCATTATTCCTGGAATAAGGTGAAAGCCTAAACAGATAACTTATATGCACAAGAACTTTCAAGATTAAAGCATATAAAGATCATAAGACAAAATCGCTCATACAGAAATGAAAATGCTTATATACCAAAGGTTAGAAAACATCATATAAAGGAATGTTAACATAATATGATCAAATGAAAGATTAACTTGCTCATTAAGGAAATTGAAGTTACTTTTACACATTAAGTGTCAGCCACAACATATAAATAGTGAGCCAAAGATTTCACTTAAATATATGAAAATTTAGTCATCAAGCAACTAATCTGAAGCATAGGTGCTCATGATAAATAGTTCAAGATTTAAAGATTGCTCAAAGCCATATAAATATTGAGTAAAAGATGATCGAAATAAACATGACGTGAGATACAGATAAATCAAAATGTTTAATATGATCAACATATTGCAAATTATGATCAACTCATGATATCACTTATAAAAAATTATGAAATGACAAGTCACTAATGGTCTTAATCATGGGTTCATTTCTTGTTAACACTATGTAAATATGCAAGAGATGAAATTCCCTGGAAATGTCAATGCTTCCATATTGGAATGTTAGAGACAAATAACACAGGAACTAGATACAATCTCTGCAATACATGAAAAAGAAACTATATCCCAATTAAATAACTTATGACAAGCCAAAAAATATGATATCACATAGATTAAAAAAATGATTTTACTTAAGAATTTAATTAGAAAGAGCATATAATGATCATAAATATACTACTTATAAAAGAATGAAATTGCTTTTACACAAAGGTCAGCAATAACATATAAATAAATTAAATAATGATCACTAGATAACACATATGAGATTGTTCTTATAAAATTGTTTTTATAATCAAAACAAAGAAAAGAACAAATTAATTATCAAGTATATTTAAAAAATATTAAGCATTAGATGGTTTATAGCTATCATCATGACAAAATATTAGAAATCCATGTCCTTAAAAGATGCCAATATTTCCATATAGAAATGTGAGATAAACATATAGCAAGAACAAGAAATAATATCTTAATAAACATTATTAGAAGCAAAACCTAAATGAAAAAAATAAATAACAGAAAACTTAAATACTTTACCGTACTGATCTGAATATGCAAAAAACACAGTTAAAAAAACAGTAAAGAAAAGAGAAACTTTTACTTACAACCTTTTGAAAAAATGTGCCCAGAAAAGCCCAGTTTTCGGTTCTAGTCTAGTGAGTAGATCTAGAATGGCTGTTCCAATTCAAAAAATAGGTTATAATAGAAAATCTGGCAAGAAATGACCAAGTTACAACCATTTTTTATAATTGTCATTTTTATTACCGAAAGGAAGCTCAGAAATGCTCAGTTTTATGTTCTGGTCACGTGGGTGGATCCCTAATGGTTGTTTCAATTTCGAAAACAGGCTATAATAATAAAAAAAAACGGTAAAAAATGACCAATTTACGACCCTTTTATATAACTGTCATTTTTATTACCGAAAGGAAGCCCAAAAATACCCAGTTTTATGTTCTAGTCAAGTGGGTGGATCCAGAATGGCGGTGGATCCAGAATGGCGTTTCCAATTCCAAAAATAGGCTATAATAAAAATTATGGTAAAAACTAACCAAGTTATGGCCCTTTTTTATAACTGCCATTTTTATAGTCGGAAGAAAGATCTCCTTGAGGAGAGCCCCGAAATCATGTAGATCTACAGAAAAAACATCAAGAAACCCTTGAAAAAATTCTGCAAAAATTTTACACAACAAGTTAGAGTTAGGGTAAAAAAAATGGCAGAAATATGCCGAGATCTAAAGAGAAGCCTAATGGATACCAAATAGAAAGCAAATCTACAACAAAATGGCAATGCCCAAATGATAATCGTTATTGATTGAAAGCTATAGAAGGTACTAGATCATAGCAACCTGCTCTGATACCATGTTAGAACAGTAGAGTCAAGCTAAACTAGTTAACTTATCTAAGCAACCAACAACATATCATAAAATATAAGAACAGAAAAATAAAATGACAAGAGAACACCGATATATGTGGTTCACCCTAATGGGTTACATCCACATGAAGGTAGTCTTCTATTATCTCCAGAATGTCTTCTCCAATATTACAAGAGAGAAAAGCACAAATACCCCAAAGAATATAGATGATGTACAACAGTGTCACAATAGTACCGCTACTACATCAAGAATACATGATTATCTAGAGACTCACTTGACCCTATTATATACTAAGAGATAGGAGGAATTACTCTCACATATTGCATGTGAGATAATATAATTCTCCAAAATAGCATCTCTTAATACAATACCATGGACAAATACTCTACACAAGTAAATACACCACCATATAACTCTGGGTTAAATGTATTACTCTTTTACATAAGATTGCAAACAACTTCCGACACAATATAAAGACATTATTACCTTCCAAGGAATATAATATATTCTAACAATTTTGGTTACATTTTTTACCTTTGTTTTGTTTTTCACTTGTAGGTGAAAAATACTTGAAAACTATTGGAGGAGTTCGGGTCATAGGTGGTTTTACGCTGTGGTCTCTGGTAATACCCTACTGTTCTTGTTGAAGTGCAAATACTAAAAAAGGATTCTCCATTTCAATTCTATTTTCGTTGGCATTTAATGCTTTACTCAATCCTTAATTTTGTGGTAACCATCTATTATTCAGTAGAGATATGATGTCATTTTATTTTGAAATCCTTAAGACCTTTACTCAAAGTTAAGGTTTAAATCTTTGTTTTATAAACAGGTTGTGAGACTGCATGGAAGTTGTATCACGTTGATATTTTAATGTGAAAAGATTCAGTAATTTTCTTTACAGTTCTGTCTTGTTCACCTGGTTGAAGTGGATATGTATCGGCTCTACCATGTAATGGTTATACTTGGTTGATATACTCAATATACTATTTGCTCCATTACTCTTGTTTGATATATTAATAATACCCTGTAAATTCATAAGCGTTTATTTTATTTCTCTGTTTTCGATTTTTTCTTCGTAAAATATGATTTGGTTTATTAGATGTATAAGGGAGAGTTTTACTCCTAAATTCCTGAAAACATTGATTCTACTTCATAACTTGTATCTGGTTTACTTATGAAGCTTCTATATATGAAAGATGTTTCGATTACTTATCCTTCTGTATACTCATATTTTGATTATGAAAATTATACAGCTTTACTCCGAGCTTTCACTAAAATCGTCTCTAACTTTCGACTACCACCATGAACTTGGTGAATTTAGGTCTGGCTGCTATGTAGGGTTTTTACTATAATTTTCTAGTCATATTTAAGGCAGTGAGGCCACTGCATTTTCAATTTTGTTAAATTACAGGGTTGATCTATAGAAATGGAAAAATGTTTTAAAATATTTGTAAACTGTTATCTTAATTGGTTACGGCTCATTTTGGGTTTAAAGAGCTAGGTTAAATTATTGTCATTGTTGTTTATAACTTCCTGTAAAGAAATTACCCTTACGGGTTTTGAAGTCTTGACCTAAATAGTTATTGAATTGTGTTATATATATATATATATACACTGTTGTGTTGGAAATCGATAGCAATTGAAAATGAAATATTATTTGGTTACAGTGTTTTTAAAATTTTGGCTACGACCTAACTCTGTTTGGGTTATAAAATGCTAAGGTAGATTTCAATTATTATATTTTCTTGTTCATAAGGAATAACCTTTACAGGCTTTGACTCTTAAACTTGTAATTTGTTTTTTTACAGTTTTATTGATTTTTGTTTTGAAAACGTGAACAAGTTATAAACTGTTAACCTAAAGAAGATATGGGCTTTTCAATTGTTTTTAGTTAAATATTGATGCAAATAAATACAAATATTAATCCTTTTGGCTATAACTATTCTATATAGGGTTATTATTCGCATATATATATTCTAAGGGTATTGTCCCTTGGTTGTAAGCCATAGCGTTTCTTAAAAAGAACAAGTGCTAACGGTAAAATATTCATTGTTTACTTTTAAACTATGATAATCTTTAATTTAACATTTTCTTTAAATACTAATCTATCTACGTACCCCATGTATATTCAGATGAAGTTTATATATAGAAAATATGAAACTGTTCTAGATATGAAAGCCTGTAACTTTTACTAAGAAGCCCTGTGTATACGGTAGCATTCAAGAACTAATAAAAAGAAATAATATCCTACTTGTTTCATAAACAATTAATAATTATGGAAATTTGACATTCATAATATTCTACAGATATAAATATAGAATGAAATTAAATTTAAGTACCAAAACACTTAGAACTTGCTAACTATCGAAGGGGACAAACACCCAAATAAGATCGTTCCTCCCAACAGTCTCCTGAAAGCATCCAAGATCACTTTATTTTAGGACCCCCAATCCTGTTCACTGAACCACCAAGACGAATATGCTATGTAGAATCCTACATCGTAATCTTTGTAACTTAGCAGCCTAACTGTTATACACCAGATTGGCACCTCTCCGTCCGAGTGCCGACTTTCCTCATGTTGGCACACAAAAGGACATCTATGGATTGAGGTTTGCCCAGAACACTATAGCTTGGCTTATCATGAAATACATTCTGCCTCTATCCAGATAATTACCTTGCCATTTTTGACATGTTAGGATGTATTCGCGACTATCCTTCTATACAACTCGCGAGTCATTCGCGAGTCTCCTTTGTAGCAAGTCGTGAATCTATGTATTCGCGGGTTGACCTTATACATAGTCGCGAATCATTCGTGGGTTGCTCTACTGCATACCCGTGAATGTGTCTCTTAGCATTTAAACACAAAAACTCGCGTTAAGTAGAGATGAGTTAAGTTATTTAACTTAATTTCCTTAACTGCTGTAACTTCTTCAACCTGCGAAACTACCTTATTTCACCCACATAAATAGAGGTAGGAAAGGCCATGAGAAGGACTTTGAATTTATGCATTGTTATGCTGGAGGAATCAAGACTCTCTTTGCCTACACCTTTGCCCTGGAGGTTTTCCCTTAGTGTTGCAGAGCTTGGAGGCTGAGTTCTTTGGAGAAGAGAAACAGCAAAACCAGATCAAGGTTTCGTGAGGTGCCAAACTTGAAGAGAAGGTATATTTGTACTTGTTTTCAAGATTAATAAAGATGTGATGTCCTTCTTCTTCCCAAATCATTGTTCAATGTGTGATTGAATCTCTGTTTATGATCATATTATAATGTTATTCAGATCATTGTTTCATATTTATTTGATTATCATTGTCTTATATGTGGTCATAATGGTTTGAGGAAGGTATAACTTGTTTTGCAGGTCTCTTGGAGCGAGAAGAGCAAGAAGAGGATTGGAGAGAAAGCTTGGACCAGCCTTCGGTTAGTTAGGTGTGGACCTTTCTCATCTCTGAATCTTGTTTATATATACTTGCTGAACATTGTGCATCTCTCTTTCAACCCCAGTACGTTGATGGCCTCTTAAACCCTAGCCATAGGACACTTTCCTTTACAACAGAACTGGCGACTCCGCTGGGGATAGCCTTGTCTGTTTGGGGTTTCTCTTGATTCTTTTCAGTTTTTGCATTATTTCAAGTCCTTTTTGCCACTTAGGAACACCTTTCTAGTCTGATTACACACTTCCCCTGCCTTTTTTGGGTAGTTTTTGACCTTTTTTGGGATTTTTATACCTATTCGTGAGTTGTTGTTCTAGACAGTCGCGAATACAGTCTTGTATTTGCGGGTTGCTTCACTGAACAGTCGCGAGTCATTCGCGACTTTCCCTTATAGACAGTCGCGAATACTCCTGGAAGTGGGGATTTTTAAAGTTAAAGTTTGCTTGGTCTTTGCTTTGGGTAATCCTTGTTTCTGAGTGGATTTTCTTTATGTTGTTTAGCCTATCTGGGTGCCTCTGTTGATCACAGTTTATGCTTTGTCGGAAGCCCTTGAGCTTTTTTGCTTGGATTGTTTACTGTCTGCATGCTGAAGTATTTTGGCCGGTTTGGGTTGTAGGTTAAAGTGTCTTTGTTCAGACCTGTGTTCAGGATCTTGGGCTCTGTTTTTTCAGTCTGTCTTCTGACAGTGGCTAATTCTCACTTGCCTTTGTAAGCCTGCAGTGATTCTTGTCATTGCTTGCACCCAAGCTAGGGTTCCTAGCCTTCCTTAGTTGGTTGTCTTTTGGTTCTGTTAGCCTGTGTGTTTCAGTTCTTTGCTTTTATAAAGTTTATTTGTTTCAAGTTCGCTCAAGTCTAGTGTATCTTAGGTGCATGCTAGAGTTTTAGCCTTTTATAGCATTTGGTTTGTTCTTTGCTCTTCCCCCTTGCCTCCTTTGCTTGGTATGATTTTTGGCTTATGTTTTTTGTCAGCCTCTGTTCTTGACTTTGGTTTGATTTTTAGAAGCTTTTTGGTGTTGGTTTCCTTCTTCTTTTGTTGGTTAACTTCACCTTGCCAAAATAGTAGACTTGTCTTTTATACAAGCCTTCCTTTCCAAGTAGGGTTTATACTAACTTTAGAGCACTCTAGAGTTTGTTTGGTGGTTGTTTAGCAGAGTTCACTTTGCTTTGTTCTTGTTATCTGCATGCTTTTGCTTTGTAGGTAGTTTTTCTTTTGCCTTCATAAAAGAAAATTAAAAAGAACTTGTTTTTTGCTGCTTGTCCCCCCCCATCTCTTTCTTTGGCTTGACCTTGTTGGACAAGGTACTGAGCAGCCTTTGTTTGTAGGTTTAGATTGATACTTAGGACTTGTTGACCTTTGTTTATGTCAGTCTTTGTGCTCAGTCTCTTCATTCCAAAGTTGTTGGCTTGTTTCCTTTTGTAAGCCTTCTTTTTAAGTGAGGTTGTTATCTAACTTTAGTGAGACCTAGAGTTTGTTTGTGGGGAGTAGAGTAGTTGTCTATTTGCATTGCTTACAGTACTTGTTTGCATTAGTTCATAGGCTGATTTTTTCTTTTGCATTTATAAAAGAAAAATACAAAAACATATGTTTGCTTTATATGCATGTAGATTAGGTTTTTAGTCTAGATTGCATAGCATATCGTTGTTTTTGGAAAAATATAAAAAGAATTTCGTTCTTTTTGGCTGTCAAGTTTCTATTTGAACAAGAAATATAAAGAGAATAGCTATTTGCTTTTTTGCATTTCATTTCCTCTTTGCTTAGTCATTTTGTTTCAATTTTGAGTCAAAACACCACCAGTTTACCATTCCATTTCCTCTTGAGTAAGAAACAGCCCTTTAAAATGAACGTATAATTTTAAAATTTACTAGTAAGTTTTTTTTTTTAGGGGCCTTTCACCTACTAGCTTAGGCTAGACTTGTGGGCTAGGAAGTGTAAACTTCCCACAAGTTATAAAACTCAGACGTAGTGGACCTTTCACTAGGTAAATCCTTGACTTTATCATTGTATCTGGGAAGCTCCTCTCAAACGGGAGTTATGCACGAGACCGCGTGGAGGCTTGAACAGAGGAGATAACCCTCTGAATCCTTGTCAAAGCGTAACTCAGGACTTTTGCGCATTTGGGGATTCTGTCCTACACAGAGTTTCGGGCTCAGCTACCCTGCCCATGCGTACAAGTCCGTCTTGCGACTGTCCCCCCAGACTGTTGGTATTGCCAAGGTAGCCTTTAGTCTCTTGACATCTAGGGCTCATACACAGGTACACCGGAAGGTTATTTCTGGTTGACCTTGGACAGGCTTGGAAGGTAACCCTTGTGGAAAGTGCAGGAGGGTGGTGGGTGATTCCTCCGCTTGTGCCTGAGAACCACCTCAAGGACGCCAAGTAACTGTCTATCAGCTTTCTTCTGGAAAGTACATCTTATACCTGTTTGTCTGTTTGGGCTTTAGGAATTTTTAGTGAGTGCTGTGTGGTTTGTCTGTACTTAGTGGGCCTTTAGGTGTCTGCTTTGTAATTTTGGTTGACCATCAACCTCAAACTTTGTCTCTTGTTTTGAATCTATGGCTAACACCCCTTTGAACACCAACCAAGAGATCCCCATGATGGGAGCTCCTTGTCCTATTCCTCTCACAGGGAATGTTGGTGTTCCCTTAATGGCCACCTTGAATCTTCCGGGATTCACCCTAGGGCTACTAGTGTGGTTGTTTTCCACTCCAACTATCATGAATGCTCCTGATGCCTCTCAAGTAAGCACCTTATATCAAGGGCATCAAAACACTGTCTCCCCTTCACTTGTAGTTAGTTCTCCTCCTCCTTCTACCTCATGTGGTGAAAGTACTGATACTAGTAACCGGCAGTCTAAAAGGAGTAAAAGAAGGAGGAATAGGAAGAAAGCTCATAAGCAAGGGGGCACCCATTCAACCTCTACAATTCAAGTTGAACCTCACCACTCAGCCTCGGTTGTTCAGGCTGGGGGCACCCATCCAACCTCTGCAGGTCATGTTGGATCTAGTCACTCAACCTCTGGTGTTCACGTTGAGTGCACCCGTTCAACCTCTGGTTTTCAAGTTGAACCTTCCTATCCAACCTTTGTTGTTCATGTTGGAGCTATCCATCCAACCTCTGGTGATCAAGCTGGTGGGATCCTTCCAACCTTTTCAGGACATGTCGGATCCTGTCACTCAACCTCTGGTGTTCAAGCTGAGTGCATCTGTTCAACCACTGGTTTTCAAGTTGAACCTCCTCATCCAACCTCTGTTGTTCAAGTTGGATCCATCCATCCAGCCTCTGGTTTTCACGCTGGTGGGATCCTTCCAACCTTTCCAGGTCATGTCGGATCCTGTCACTCAGCCTCTGGTGTTCACGCTGAGTGCACTCGTTCAACCTATGGTTTTCAAGTTGAACCTCCCCATCCAACCTCTGTTGTTCAAGTTGGATCCGTTCACCCAGCCTCTGTTGCTCAAGCTGGGGGCACACACTCAACTGCTGCAAAGAATGTTGATCCCAACCACTCAACCTCTGTTGTTCATGTTGATGGTGCCCGTCCAACCTCTACAAGTCATGTTGGACCCAGTCTCTCAGCCTTTGTCAGGCACACTGGGGGCAGTCTCTCAGCCTCTATACTTCACACTGGAGACAATTCGTAAACCACTGAGAGTCATGTTGACACTGTTGACAAGTCTACCCGTTCAAAACACAAGCTCAAGTTTCCTTGTAAGCTTTGTGAGGGAGACCACCTTACTTATAAATGCCCTTCTATTGCGGAGGTGCGAAGAGTTTGGATTCATGGTCATCCCGTTTTTGAACATTATGGAGTCTCTCAACAACAAGCCTCTCTTAGTGAGGTTGGACCCAGTCATCCAGCCTCTGTTGTTCACGCTGGGGGCAAACTCTCATCCTCTGCAGGTCATGTTGAGAGCAAACAGTCAGCCACTGTTAGTCATGCTGATACCGTTGAGAAAACTGGTCGTTCGAAGCATCATCTTAAGTTCCCTTATGTGCTATGCAAGGGAGATCATCTTACTCATCTGTGTCCTGCTATCCCAGAGGTGCGAAGAGTGTGGTCCAAGACTCATGGATTTCGTTCTTTTGAACACCCTATAGTTTCTCAACATCCTACTCAACCTTTGGTTGATCAAGTGGTCGAACAAATCTCAGATTTGGTCGACCCCACTCTTCTTTCGGAGAGTGCTCCTCATGTGATTGAACCAATGTCATCTTTGGTCAATCCCACTCTCCCTTCGGAGAGTGATTTTCATGAAGCGGTTGAATCGATTCCAGTATTGATCAACCCCACTCTTGCTTTGGAGAGTGAAGTCTCTACTAGTCACATTTTCTTTCACTGCCATTTCAGATCTTACTGAACAAGGGGGCACTGAACTTGTTTCGGATCAACCCCCACCAAGCCCTCGGATTGCTTCCTTTGATTGGGATAGCCTAGTTGAGCCACGCCTTCCTTCCCATGCACCTTTCCAGATAAAGTTCAAATTTGAACCTTATACGATTGCTCGTTGTATTGTTGATGAAGGAGCCTCAGTTAGTATTTTGTCTGCTCGTGCTTGGCGAGGTATGGGATCTCCCAGCCTTGTGTCGACTGCTAGTCAATTACTGGCGTTTGATAGAAGAACTTGTTTAGCCTTGGGAATTCTTGCTCAAACACCTGTTACTTTGGGTGGGAAGACCGTCTTAGTTGACTTCATGGTAATAGAAGACCCTTTGGACTTTAATATGCTCCTTGGACGTGATTATGTCTATGCCATGCAAGCTGTGGTGTCAACATTCTTGCGTGTGATGTACTTTAATCATGGCGAAGAAATTGTCACTATCGATCAGTTGGATTTTCTTGATCCGTCTCCTGACCCAACTAGAGACCAAGTCTTTCCTTTATTGATTCCCAGTGTTTCTGTAGACACTCCCCCACCACAGGTGAACTATGTGGCTTCTTGTCCTTTGTGTTCAATTGCTACTGAGAGACAGCCTCTGTTTTCATGCTTACCTTCTCGGGACTTGGTCCCAGCAGTTGATCGGGTGAGTCATCCTATACAGATTGTAGAGCCTTCTCTCCACTCTGTCCATCCATTTGAAAGTTCGGATATGTGTCATATCTCGGATGATTTCCTCCCTTCGAATGAAGTCTTCCTGGAGTCTTTGATACAGTCTGACCTTCTTTTTCAGTTGTGATTAAGTCTAACCCTGATTTTCTTAGTAAGCCTTCCCTTTTTATTATGTTGGTTTTTGTTGAGTCTTTTGATTCTTCATTTGAAAAGCAAGTCAATGATCCTGATGAGTTTGATTTTTTCTTATGAATTTCTCAGCTCCTATGATATTGAGTTTGTTCCTGCCGACTCTATCTCCCTTATTGATTTTCACTTCTCTTCTAAGGTTGATCTTATTGATTATAAACCCTCGAGCCTTGGTCCTATAGAATCTTCTTCGGTTGATTCTGCCTTGACTTTTCCTTTTGTAGAAGATAGAAAAGTCACAAGTGTTTCTGCCAAAGTGACCCGCATCGGATCATTTCTTCTGATGTTGTTGTTTCTTGGAGACAGGATTATTAGTTGGATTCGCAACTGTTTATGGGCCTCACCTTGTTGTTCAAGCTGTAATTGCATTTGCATATGCCTTGCTCGCGCTTATGAGCCTGATGCCGGCTTCCACGCTTTTAGCTCGTTGTATAAGACCTCATCTTTGTTCTCATTGCCGCTAAGCCTTGTATCATTTCGCCTTTGCAACTTGACACCCTTTACCTTGAGGAGATGTTCCCTGAGTGTCTTTATCTTGCTCGCTTTCCTTGCATTATGCATAGGTCTATTCCTTGCACTTGGAACTAGTTTCACCTGTTTATGACACTCGTCTCCTCGCATTTAGAGCATTCTTTCTGCTCTCCTTCGAGCTCGTTGAAAACAGTAAGGAGGCCGCGAGTTGACTTTTCCGGACTCGTTAAAACTTCACGGGAAAGATTTTGAGTTTCTTTAGGCCCAAGTTTGACTCCAAAAAATAGACTTGACTACCGAGTAAACTTGTCCATTCAGGCTCGTTAAGAATATGTGAATGGGCATCCACATTGGTGGTAGGTTATCTCTTTCTCGGACCATGTGGAATAGTACGAGAAAGGATCCCTCTCTTTTCTACTGAACTGAGAAGAGTATTCTCAGGCATAGGTTTATCTCTTTTCCGGACCTGAGGGACTAAACTTACGGAAAAGGAACCCCTGGTATGAGCTTAGTTTTCTCTTTTTCGTGCTCTGGACCAAAATATGAAAAAGATTTCGAGTGTACTTTATGTCTTTGTCATGCTCGTTAAACCCTAAAGAACAAAGCATCGAGTTTATTGTTGTAAGCTCCATTTCTCGTAATCAAATGGATCTTTCCGAGTGATCTTGCCTTCCTTCACACTAGTAAAACTCAGGCTTTATATGCTGCTTTTGAAGGAGCATTGGGTAGGTGGTAATTTAACCTTTTTCAGACCTTCCTGACTAAGTACGAAAAAGGTGCGCCTTTTCTTCTTCGGAAGTTAAGAGAGTTCTTCTTTGGTTTGTTTTATACTTTTTCAGCCTCAGGAGACTAAATTGTATGAAAAAGGACCCCCCTGGAGTCTTCTTTGGAGTTTTCAGACTCTCTAAACTATGAAAACACCGTCGAGCATGTACTAGTTCGAGCTCGTAAAATCCACGAATTAGTGCTTTATCAAGCATTCTTCTTTCTTTTCTTCGAGCTTGTCAAAAAATGAAGATGGTCTCGAGTTTGCTTTCTTGGACTCGTTAAACCTTTACAAGAAAGAAGGGAAGGGGAAGGTTTATTTCCATGTCTTTTTACATCATGGCAGCAAGTCTTGTTTCCTTGAACATAGCACCAGTTTTGAGTCTATCAACAGTTGGGTCCTAGTTTTTGACCTTATCCTGATTCAGAGTTTCTGACTCCTCCAGTTGGTCTCTTTTCCAATTATATGGGGAATCTGTTAATGTTTCCTACATTATAGATTTGTTTCGTTGGTCTTATTTCGTGTCAAAAGCTGCCTAAGTCACTTTTGTGTCGTGCTCACTGTTCAAGGATTAAACCTTTGTCGGCCATTCTGCAGTTTCCTTGACCTTTTGTGTCGGCCATTCCCTGGTATCAGTTCATTACATCATGTCTTCAGTGTCCTTGTCGTGAAATTCAGTACCAATTCCAGATCCAATTAGTCTTTGACTTACCTTGTGTTGGATGATGAAGGATGCCTTAATGCCTTCCTTCCAACGGATCTCTTCCTATCGACTGCAACACCTCTTGCTCTGGGAACGAGATTTAGAGTTTTATGACAGTACCTTGGGAATTGTTGTCCTCAATGGGAATTTCCCTCGCTATTGGGTAGTGGGGATACCTTAATGTCTCCTACTCAATGGATTCTTCAAGTGTTCGACTTCATCTCCTTGTAATCACACTTGTTAGAATGTACTAGGTACCTTGGGGACCATTTTCATTAATGGTGGTTTCCCTCGTGTTTGTTAACGGTTTTCATTATTGATCGGTAATCAAACAGCTTCCTCCATGTTTGACTTCACCTCCTTTATTCGCATGGTTCGGATTCATACCTTTTTTGGGCGGTTTGGATTGAAGACCTTGGGCTGACAGTAGCATTGTCATTTTTGCTATTGCCCGAGTTGCACAAGACCTTGTTATACTTTCTATGACATTTTACTGAGACATAGATCCACCTTGTATTTTTGTGGCTATGATCGATTGTTGAGTATGGATCCACCTTGTTCATTTGTGGCCATGACTCCTTTAGATTTGATATGGCGCCTTTTTGCATATTGAGCGACCATGATAGTTTCATCAGTTATACATATGTTGGATCCGCCTATCTTTATGGTGATGTTTTGTATATGGACATGTATGTCCCAGAGATCAGTTTTTCTGACATTTATCTCTCTTTCAGGTACCTTAAGTAGAGCCTTTCGATCTTGGATTCTCTGCTCTCTCCATACTCAGTTTTTTCCTTTATAATGTATTTTGGTTATCGTCTTCCCCTCTAACCTCACACATTAGGGGGCATGTGTTATACACCAGATTGGCACCTCTCTGTCCAAGTGCCGACTTTCCTCATGTTGGCACACAAAAGGACATCTATGGATTGAGGTTTGCCCAGAACACTATAGCTTGGCTTATCATGAAATACATTCTGCCTCTATCCAGATAATTACCTTGCCATTTTTGACATGTTAGGATGTATTCGCGACTATCCTTCTATACAACTCGCGAGTCATTCACGAGTCTCCTTTGTAGCAAGTCGCGAATCTATATATTCGTGGGTTGAACTTATACATAGTCGCGAATCATTCACGGGTTTCTCTACTGCATACCCGTGAATGTGTCTCTTAGCATTTAAACACAAAAACTCGCGTTAAGTAGAGATTAGTTAAGTTATTTAACTTAATTTCCTTAACTGCTGTAACTTCTTCAACCTACGAAACTACCTTATTTCACCCACATAAATAGAGGTAGGAAAGGCCATGAGAAGGACTTTGAATTTATGCATATCTATGCTAGAGGAATCAGGACTCTCTTTGCCTACACCTTTGCCCTGGAGGTCTTCCCTTAGTGTTGCAGAGCTTGGAGGCTGAGTTCTTTGGAGAAGAGAAACAACAGAACCAGATCAAGGTTTCGTGAGGTGCCAAACTTGAAGAGAAGGTATACTTGTACTTGTTTTCAAGATTAATAAAGATGTGATGTCCTTCTTCTTCCCAAATCATTGTTCAATGTGTGATTGAATCTCTGTTTATGATCATATTATAATGTTATTCAGATCATTGTTTCATATTTATTTGATTATCATTGTCTTATATGTGGTCATAATGGTTTGAGGAAGGTATAACTTGTTTTGCAAGTCTCTTGGAGCGAGAGGAGCAAGAAGAGGATTGGAGAGAAAGCTTGGACCAGCCTTCGGTTAGTTAGGTGTGGAATTTTCTCATCTCTGAATCTTGTTTATATATACTTGCTGAACATTGTGCATCTCTCTTTCAACCCCAGTACGTTGATGGCCTCTTAAACCCTATCCATAGGACACTTTCCTTTACAACACTAACTTGCAGACTTAACTCTCTGCAATTCACTTTATCTATCCCCTCATCGAATTCCTCTTGTGTGCTTAACTTTTAACTTTCCATCAAAATCACAAGGCTCTAATAACTTAGAATGTAGTGAGCCTCCTGCTCATTCGATGGTATATATAAGCTTTCCTACGGATTTGGGTCATTTTGCAATCAAATGAGCCACCGCCTCATTTCTTCTTTCTAGGGAACATGAACACAATTATAGGGATGTTTCCTCCTACAATAGCTAGAAAGTGAATGTTTTTGCTGCCACTTGTCATGTTTGGCCTTCTATAGCAAATCATTCCTCTTAGTTTGTCAGTGAACACTCTTCAGCAATCTTTTTTGGATATGTGTATCTTCTTTTAATTATTTAAATAAATAAAATATTCAATTACATTCATCTTTGACCATCATTGGTCAACAACATAAAACTTTACAATAACTTTTAAAGTAACGTTTTTCTCAAAAATAAAATGTTTTTCAGTTCTAGGTGGGTTACAAACACCCCCTCTTAAGTTCAACCTCATCCTCGATGTTGCTTAAGTATCTTCTGGGTGAATCCACGGACCTGGGTAACACTTTTTGGCAAGCGAATTTCAGCAAAAATAGAAAAACGCACCTCGGTCGAGGTCTTGTTAAGCCCTCGACCGAGGTCTTAATATCTCAGTCGAGGGCTTGTTAAGCCCTCGACTGAGGTATATAAATACCTCGGTCGAGGTATTTAAATACCTCGACCGAGGTATTGCGGGCTTTACAAAACCTCGGTCGAGGTATTTAAATACCTCGGTCGAGGTATTTAAATACCTTGACCGAGGTATTTAAATACCTCGGTCGAGGTTCATACCTCGGTCGAGGGCTTAAAAAAATAGACTTAGCCCTCATTCAAACAAATGGAAAATTTCTTGTGCCTTGCAGAGGTGTAAACCCTACCAAACCTAGCACATAACTGAGTGTAGTTGATACTATTNATATTTATTTTTTTTAAATTATTAATGCAAGATTGAATTACTCTACGTGGACACGAGCCACTTATTAGCTTCTTCAAATTTTTAAGGTCACACAGTTCACTAAATTCAAAAATTCACACATTAAATGACATCGGAATATTTTTAAAAAAATATCACTATGAAGCCAACATAATATTCTACAATTTGTTTTTTTACTGCAAGTCAAAATTCACATGGCATATATGCGTTTTGAGGGCTTCTATCTAGCACATGAGTAAAAAATCAGGTTTTCATCGCCACATTTGGCCAAAAAGTGTTACCCATCTTCATGGAATCACCCTTCTGAGTCTTCCTATAACAAAATTGGATATGCATCATGCATATGACTCTCCAATTCTCAGGTTTCTTCATCTAGACTAAGGTGCTTCCATTGCACCTTCACTTGTCCAATGGTGTGATTCCGGAGAAAAATTTCTCTCTTGTCGAGGATACAATCCGGTTCCACCTGAAAATATCCTTCGGGTTCTACCTAAATAACATTCCAATCGATCACATGAGTAACATCGTGCACATACTTTTTCAATATAGAAATATGAAATATGTTATGTATTTAATGATTAGGTGGCAAAGCTAACTGATAAGCCACTAGTCCAACTCTTGATAATATCTAAAACAGTCCACAATACCTGGGTGCTAATTTAGCACAACTCCCCAACTTAAAGGAGCTTTTTTTGGGTTTTACCTTGACAAACACATGCTCACCTACTTGGAATTCTTTCTGTGTTCTTTTAAGGTTCACATGACTCTTTAGTCTGTCCTATGCAATTTTCAAATTGCTTTGTACCTGTTTCACTGTTAGTTCCAGTTCTTTTAACAAGCCAGGTCCTAATATCAGTCTGTCAACCAGATTACTCCATGAAATGGGAGTATTACATTTCCTACCATACAGTATTTCAAAAGGACTAAGTTTAGTTGAAGCCTTATAATGATTGTTATATGCAAACTCGACTAAGTGCAGATAATATTCCCATTTCTTGGGATGATCTCTAACATACATCTATAACATATCTTCTAAGACTTGATTTAATCTTCTTGTTTGTCCATCTGTCTGTGGATGATAAGCAGTACTGAAATTTAATTTAGTATCTAATCCTTTAAACAATTACTTCCAAAAATTACCAGTAAATGTAGGATCTCTATCAGAAATTATTACCTTAGGAAAATTCCATGCAAATGAAAGATTTCCTTCATAAAAATATCAACAAGATTAGTAGCTTTATAAGTAGTTTTAACATGTATAAAATGAGCTTCCTTGCTAAATTTGTCTACCACTACCATTATAGAATCATTTTGCTTTTGATTTTTAGGTAGTCCTATAATAAAATCAAGACTGATAATTTTCCATTTCCATTCTGGAAATGATAATGGTTGCAATAAACCTGTTAGGTGTCGATGCTCATCCTTAACCTGCTGGCATTCTATACACCTAGCTATACATTCAGCCACTTCATTCTTCATATTAGGCCAAAAATCATCTTTTCTTAGCATTGTTATCATCTTTTGATAACCCAAATGTCCTGAATAAGGACTTTTATGTCCTTCATTTAAAATCAACAAATTAATTTCTAGTACATTAGGTACATATAATCTATTTTTATATAGCATTAATCCTTTTTCATTCAAACTACAATCTATTTTTACATTTTTAGATTCATTTTATGTAACTCTTTCTCTTATATTTTGATAATCTTTATCCATTTTTTCTCCATCTTCCAACTTGTCGTCCAATTCTATTTTGTAGCTATTAATGGCGGCTATAAAATTCAGTCTTACATTTCTTCTTAAGGCATCAACCACCTTATTTTCCTTTCCTTTTATATGTTTGATCTCGAAATTGTATTCACTAAGGAAAGCTAACCATCTTGCTTGCCTTGCGTTCATATTTTGTTGATCAAACAAGTATTTCAAGCTTATGTTATCGGACATTAATAAAAATATTCTATCGATTAGATGATGATGCCACATTTTCAAAGCGTGTATTATGGAATCCAACTCCAAATCGTAAGTAGCATAATTATTTTCATGTGTTTTTAACTTTCTTGACTCATACACTATTACGTGACCTTCTTGTGTTAATACTCCACCCAAACCCCCATTGCATGCATCAATGCACACAGCAAAGTCCTTGTTTGGATCTAATATTTTTAATATAGGTGTAGTAGTTAACAATTCCTTTAACTTATTAAAACTTTATTCACACTTTAGATCCCATACAAATCTTTTTCCCTTTTTCTGTAAGGATGATATGGGATTCGTGCTCTTCGAGAATCCTTCTATGAATTTATGGTAATAACCCGTAATCCCCATGAATGATCGTACATCCAATACGCCTTTAGGAACAGGCCATTCCATTATTGCTCTTATCTTATCAGGATCTACTGATATCCCTTCCTTGGATATCACATGACATAGATACTATATTTCATCTTTAAATAATTTGCATTTACTGAATTTAGCATACAGTTTATGTTCTCTTAGAACTTGTAATATTATCTGCAAATTTTCATCATGTTCTTCTTTTGTTTTTGAAGAAATTAATATGTCATCTATGAAGACGACTATGAATTTATCCAAGTACTTACTTAAGACAATATTCATTAAACACATACAATTTGTTGGAGCATTCATTAGCCCAAATGGCATAACTACAAACTCATAATGACCGTATCGGGTTCTGAATGCAGTTTTTAAAAATATCTTCAACTTTAATTCTAACTTGATGATATCCATATATCAAGTCAATTTTTTAGAATATCGTTGCTCCACATATCTGATCAAACATATTCTTTTGATCGTCATCTTGTTTAACTGACGGTAATCTATACATAGACGTAAGGTACCGTCTTTATTTTTAATGAATAAGACAAGTGCTCCCCACAGGGATACACTTGGTCTTATGTAATTTTTATCTATCAGCTTTTGTAGTTGTAGTTTTAATTCATTGAGTTCTAATATGTTCATCCGATAAGGATCCTTTGAATTGGGTACAACTCCTGGTACTAATTCAATAGTAAAATTCAATTCCCTTTTTGGAGATAATCCTGGAATCTCTTCTGTGAAAACATCTGAAATTTCTTTTAAATTGGAATATCATCGAATTTTAACTTATCTTCTCTATTCATGTGTTCGTCATTCATTATATGTACAACAAAAACTTTATAACCTTTCTGTACAAACTTTTTCATTTGTAAAGCTGAAATTTGTCTAACATAAACTTTTCTAGGTATCCCTTTGATTGTGACTATTTCTCCTTTATAATCTAAGCATGTAAATGTTTTCTCAAAACAATTTAAAAATACTTTGTGTTTTTCTAGCCAGTCCATACCTATTAGAACATCATATGACCCTAACAGTAATATGATGTTCTAACCAAAGGGCGTGGTTGCGACTTGAAGCTGGACATGTTGGAAGCCGTCGTAAATGTAGGAGAAAGAGGAAAATTTTACCATTGGGCACAGTACCTAGCAGACCTTTTTAAAAATACCTTCGCAAAATGTCGAGAAGAGGGCACACCAATCAATTTTCCTTCCTTGATCATATGGATTGCAATGTACTATATCCGACCTATCGGAGATCCGGACTTCGATGAACCGACCAAAATCGGTATGTGGAATTTCAAACCTTTTTTCAATGGCTAGGAATCATCAAGAATTACAGCAAGCCAAGGTCTAGTTGGATACTTGGTTCCAAAATTTAAAAAATAAAAACAACCAGATGGAGGGTACCACAAAATATGTAAAGATGTGTGCCACCGATAGCACATATTCAATTAGAATTAGATCACACTTCAGTCTGGTACCTGTAGGGGGAAGGAGGAAAAGTTGAACCCCTCGACGTTTATGCATCAGTTGAAGACATATTTGCAGAATTAATTCGACAATCTAAAACCAAGTTAGACATACCACCAATCACAAAGAAGGTAGATCAACCGATCGTCGAACCATTGACTGACCAAGAAAAAGAAGACGACTATAAAGTACATCTTCATATCAGTACTTTTACCCTCGAGGATAATCCGACAAAAGAGGTAAACACTCTACAAGTTGTTATAATACCGCTTACACAACAACAGGAGGAGGAAGTAGTACAAATAGGCGAAGAAGCCCAGTCTAACAACCTACTTCCAGAATATGCGATGACAAAAGAAAACATATATCATCTAGATGTCGAGTTATCTAAAGCTCGACAGAAGAGGAAGACTTCAGTAAAAGGAAAGTGGAAGCATAGGTTGTTACTCCTAGAGAAATCAGATCATGAAGGTGAACTACATGCTAGCGCTATGCAAATCTTGGAGGATGTTGCTAAAAATAAAATAACAGTCAAGGAACAATTCAAGAAGTTCGTCACAAAAGAAGAAAAGAAACCTCGAGCAAAAAAGGTAAAAATTGTTACTCCTCCTGAGGTTGATCCTATCGACCTCACTTCCACCCCACCACCTCCATCACCAATTCAAATAGTCGAATAAGGCTTACCAACTTCGACCTCTGGTACACCAACACTTTCCCTAAATCCGTACTTTCAAGCACTAACCGAAAATATCCAGACAAGAGTGGATAAATATGTCGACCTACAAGAATTCATTAACCGACTCCTGAATATTTTTCCTACCATCCAACAACTAAGGATAACAAGACTAGTTATTGATTCAGGCACCCCATAACAAGCACTAACCATTCCCCAAATCCTTGACCAACCATAAATTTGTACACCTAGACCACAAATCGTGGGAGTCATCAAATCCAAATTCCAAAGGAACCCTAACAAAACCTCTGAAATTGTGGCAGCACAAACCTCCTCATTTATCCCACAATCCATTGCAAACCCCCCACTCCCCAACTCGAACAATGAAGAAGAGGAAGGAGTTGTTTCAGAAGAAATTTTTGACTTTGACCAAGTTGAGCCATCGATAGAGCACCAAGAAATGGTCGAGAATATAGAATCTATCGAGGCCACCGAACATGTCGAATCACCAGAATTGGTCAAAAACCCCCTGCCCAGATTCCATCCCAATCCTTCTACCATCATCTTCAGAGAAACCACAACCTCTCCCTTCACCCACACCACCTTCACCTACACCACCATCTATTGTCCCCCCCAGAAACCCAATTAATAAATATGAACTTGCCAAGAAAAACCACAGAGAAACCCCAGATCATACCATCGCCAACAGAAGCAGTGGAATCCTAGAACAAAGAATAAGAGCGACGAAGAAGAAAAGAAAGAAAAGAGAGAAATAAAAAATAAAAGGAACACCAAAAGAAAGTACATTTGACACAACAATAGATACCATCGATTATTCACCTGGATCGGTTAGGATCGACCACAATAGTCAACACATAGAAGATCAGAGAAGAAGAGTTACATCGACTAGTGGACACCATCAATAAGGAATCAAGACTACTAAGAGCGAAAAGAAAGGAACAAATAGAAAATTTAAAGACACAACAAACTGAATTTCTAACAAGATGTCAGAATTTGTCAATACAAGTCATCCCAGTACCAAAATGGGTCGACACCAACAGACCATTGGAGAAAGCATACCAACTATTTGAAAGTGTCGTGTCAAGTTTTTAGGAACAGTTATAGGAAGAAAAAAAAGGCAGAAAATACCTCTTTATCACTGAGAAATCGGTATACAACATTCTCAGCAGCTCATAAATTACTGAAAGAACATATCACAGAGTCCATTGTCACAAAAGAAGTCTCGAGGAATTGGTTCACCTATTACGACCAAGTGTTTTAGTAGGTGCGGGATACTCGTGAGATCATTATTTCATTGCATGACCGACGAGGGAACACATAAACAATAGAGAAAACAATTCAGGACAATCTTGTGTTAGAGATGGAAAAACTGGACAAATTAGAGAAACAAGAACACCAGTGGATCAGCCAAGCCAATCCCAGCCTAGTAAACCTCGACAATATTCGTCCTCTTATGAAAAGACTTCTTGACACTGCCGAGGAAAAAGCACAAATCCTGGGACCTGACATGAGCAACATTATTAACTTAATCATACACCAAAAAGTGGTGAACTTGTCGAGTCTCACAACTCTGACTATAGACATCCAGAAGGCACTCCTCATCTAGGAGGAGTTCCAACATCAATTAGCAATTACTGCAGAAGCAACTATGGAAGTCTGCATACATAAGCAACAATCAATCAGGCAGCACAGCCCATGACAAAGCATTATAGAAGCTACTCGAGACAGAAATCTTTCCACCTCCCTGTTTCTTCGAGACGAAGAAAGATTTTGTGACGGGGGGAGATATTGGAGTGTGATCATTGATCTCAAATTTGATAATCAAGTACATAGCTCCTTTTACACATTCTTTGTACACTTCTTATCACTGGTCGATAGTCTTCAAAATGGTGTTGGGTTTTTCCCAAGATTTTCATCATTTATGTTTTGATCAATGGTGTTCTCTACTAACTTTATACTCCATACTTTAGTAGGCTGATGATTTTTCATGTCATTCGATTGAACTTGCTTTCTTCTCCAAACTTTAACTTGTCCATGCATTCTGCAATGTTTTGCGAAATGACCATAATGATAGAAATTGTAACAATGAACAAAAAACCCACCTCAATTTGTTATGGGTGTGATTTTTTCATGATCTCTGCAATGGATGGATTTGTGACCATAGTTATTGCACTTGTAATAGTATCCATTGAACATCATAGGGTATCTCTAAGAAAATAATATTCTCTGTGATGTACCTTCTCTTTATTCTTGTTGATCATGGGATATTTTGGGAATACATGTATAATTGTTAGTGTTTTCTTCCTTTTCCATGGATCTTTTACTTTCTTCAAAGTTCTTCTCGATCTTTGAATTCGTCTTTAACTGAGTAGTTGTTTTGTCCAAATATTCCTTCAGAGAGAGGATCTTCAGTTCTTTTTTTTTACAAATTTCTATCTTTTCTTGGAGTTGTTTTGTTAGATCTTCTTCTATTTGCTTGACTTCTTCACCTGTTTGTTTAGATCAACAATATTGTCTTTCATATATCCTTTTGAATTCTGATCATCCTCATTGGATATTTGTAGTTGACCTTTTAGTACATGATTATCCTTTCTGAGTTTTGAAATATCTTTTTCAAATTCAAAGTTTGTCAAACACATATTTTGTAACTCTACCTTCAAGGATTTGATTTCAAGTTGTTTTCTTCTTCTTAATTTCTCTACCAATATTTCTTTAGTCTTGTAGGTACTTATCTCACTGTCTTTTCCTTGTAGATTGCAGTTCAATTCTTTCCCCTTATCTTAGAGCTGTCTTTTGAGCTTGACAATTTCTTCTGATTGCTTTTCATTTTTTGTAGCTGACTTCTCAATTTTATCTTTCAAAGAGTTAGATATGGCTTCTTTGATTTTGGTATCTTCTTTGACTTGGAGTTTTAGATCAATTATAGTCCGTGTAGGATTCTCAGATCCTTCTTAATTCTTTTTCTTAGATCAATTATAGTTATATTCACCAAGTTTTTTCACTTCTTGTGAAACATTAGTAATTTCATTGTATATTTGAATTTATTCTAGAACCATAGTATTTGCTAAATTTATATCACTTATCAGAGAGTAAGGATTTTCATTACAATCTGAAGTATTGCATTCTATGAATTCAAAATGGCTCTTATCTTCTATACCTGGTAAACATATCTCTTTAAAATAATTACAAACAAAGTGTTTAGGGGACTTACCTCCGTACTTACCTAGATCTTGTACTGAACTTGTGATGGGGTTGTCTTCTATTTTTTGTTCTTCATCTAAGTTTAGTTGATTTATTTTGAACGACAATTCTTAAATTGAGTTGTACTTTCATATTTTCTCCTTTTGGATATTTGAAAAATCTTCAAACATAAGTTTCATAACCTCTTCGTCCTATTCTTTAGTGGAGTACATATGTTCTATTTTGAGCCATAGTTCCTTAGCTGAGTTGCATTTTCCTATCTTCTTCTTTTGGTGATCTGTTAATCCTTCAAGGATGGTTTCCATAGCCATTGAATTATTCTTCTTTACTTCCTTCTAAGCTATTTTTTTCACTTTCTTTGAAGGAGTATATCCAGTAAGAACTGATTGTCACATACTGATTCCTTCTTCCTCAAGATAAAATTGCATTCTTCTTTTATAGATGAAGTAATTTGTTCCACAAAACAATGCTACTCCATTCATTGAGAAGCCCATGGTGTGTCAAAGATCTCCTTCAAGTTGATAAGTCTTTCTATGAAGGACCTGCTCTGATGCCAATTATTGGACACACCAAGCACACTGGGGGGGGTGAACAATGTGTATAGCTTTTGTTAATTTTTCAACATTAAAATTCATTAGAAACTCATTCAATATTATGTTATTATCATTATACATATCATCATATAATCATTACATAAGAATCATAGCAAAACACGATACACAAGATTTTTACGTGGAAACCCAAGTCCTGGGGAGGAAACCATGGAAGCCCTATAATAATAGTTTTCCTACAACAACTCGACAGAGGAAACAACTCCCTTATTACAATGACTTCAATTCTCCAGCTACAAATGGAAGCATACTACAACCCTCTGGTTTACAGGCTACAATATGAAGGAAACTCCAACTCCTTAGTTCGCCAACTACAACCGGAAGGAAGCTACAACCCCCTTTCCTTGCCCTGTCCTTCCACCCTGATATGAAGATAGAAACTGATGAACCACGACAACACAAATCCTCTGTACCTGCTAATCAACACCTATACTCCACTGCACAATATGTACCACATTGCACAACCACTGCCACTACTAACCACTACTCATGAGTCTGATCACTTCTCATCAACTGATCATTGTCCACTATATCACATGAATCATTAACCTGTACAATCAACTTGTCCAATCAAGTTGTGCCAATCAATATGTTGCTAATATCAACTGAATCAGTTAGTCTTAGTCTAACCAACTGCACACTAAACTCAGTCCACCTGAGTCAAACCTATTGCTCATACAACTCAGTCATTCTGATTCAGACCAACTGCACATAAGGAAACTTGTGTCAATCCTGCTCAATTGAACCAACCTATACCAAGCTTCTTGTGTATTTGTGCCAAATCAATCATATAATTGTGTTAATCTAATCAAGTGATCTAAAAGTCAACCAACCCTTCTTACTTGGCCTAGTTGATCAAGTAAAAGACACATTTGAGCAACCAAGAGACTTCACATACAGTCAACCAAATTTTGTCCAATCACACTTAACTCACTGACACCAAAACCAACCTCAATCACATTCAAGGAATACTTGATAGTTAAACATGATATACATCAACCAACTAACCTCAATGACGAAGATAAAAGACTTAACCAACTATGTCAAACTCAGTCATTTTCATAAACTCTTAGACACAAAAGGATTTTTTTACTCCACTTATATCAAGTCAACAAATTAAACAAATATCAAGCAAATAGTCACTTACAATACTGTGAGAGGTTGTCATTAACAATCAATAATAGTCCATCTCCACTTAGGTCAAAGACACAATGATCAACACTTGTCAAACTAGTTTTCAAAGAAAACACTTAGGTTGGTCAAAGAAATCACTCACAAGATCTATTACTTACATGTCAACTTCTCATTCAATACTACACTATACAACAATCAAGATAAACATCAAAATCTATGCCAACAATATCCAAGATAATCATCAAGATATATATCAAGATGAAATCAAGATATATTCGAAGATAACCATCACCATAGCCTCCATAACATATTCAATGACTTCAAAGATATATACCAATATATAGAATCACATACTAATATCAAATATGAACTCTATCCATGAGAGACGTGTCATCGCAAGAGAAACCCAGTAGCATGAACCATACCTTTTTGAATATCACAAGATGAAGAAACAATAAAGAAACAAAGAAAAAATCTATATCCTGTGATCATATAGCCCTCACAACAAGCTTTCCAATGAGCCAATAATTTTGTAATTTCGATTCCATATGAGAAAGTTATGCCAATTTTAGTGAATCTCTTCGATCCTCAAAGATGCCAAAAAATTTCACCTCCACAAAGTTTTGCACTTTCCTCCAAGTGTTTCAAAATACCAAAGAGAGACTTGATTTATGAACAAATGAAATTTTTGATATTCCATTTACATAGGTCATGGAGGAAAGTTAGTACCTCAAACTGGGCCGAAATGCAATTCAAAATTTAAATAATTACCCAAAAAGATGGGGTACACCAACTTCAAAAATCCATATCTCTTCAATCATAAGGAGTTTGAATATGTTCCACATATCAATGGAAATTGCTTGGTGAGGACTATGTCCCTATGATGGGTTTATTTTCAAATTCTTGGTCTAATACCCTTAAATTGTTCAATTTGTTCAGGACTTCAAGATTCCACACATAAAGGTGTCAAATACCATGTTACCTTATGCATAAGTTCCAAGGTCAAAGGCTTCAATGGACATCATCAAAGGCATGAGGGATTCGATGGTATTCACATCCAAATACTTCACATCAACAAGGAGGAGGGCTCCACCATATACTCATCATATCAAGGGTATCAAGGACCCCAACACACCCCCAACACCACCAATCAAGTGGGAACAAAGACTTTTTCAAGAATGTCATCATCATATTCAAGGTCTTTGTATCATTAAAACCATACCCAATGGTTCCACTACATATCTTCATCACAATAAGAGTACCAACACTGCAAAAGAGGGGTACAAAGACCTCACCACTAGTTTTCAACACCTTATGGGCTTCATATGCATGATCACAAGGCTACAACATGCCCATGACCATATAGAATCCAAGGGCCATCAAACCACCATATGTGTGGGTTCAAGACCCAAAATTACAAGGAAACCAAGGACCCCATAAGAATGGGTTCTAACATACCACCATAAGTGTGGGTTCCAAGACCCAAGTCTCCACACGCAAGAGGATCAAGATCTAAGCTTATGGACTTAAGGACCCCACAAGAACTCAAAAACACCAAGACCATCTAATGCAAGCAATGGGCTCCAGCATCAACAAATAAAGGGACTTGCACACATGAGCCACATCATCCATCCAACAACCAATCAAGAGACCAAAACAAGTACAAGCATAAAAAGTAGCACAAATACCAGTAACCAAAGATCAACCAGGATCAGGGAACTCGACAATGGACTCAAATGGGACTAAGATACAACTTAGGGGCACTTGACCAAGTCAATGGGTAACCATGGGATTTTTCCATTGTTGCAAGGCCCCCATGGGCTTCAAGATTGGGCTTGGACAAGGTCAAAAGGGCTCCTCTGACATAGACAACCACAAACTAAACACTAACCCTCAGGGGCTCCACAAGGGGCACCAAGGACTCAACAGTTGGCATCAATGACCAGACATCATTGGCATCATTGAAAACTTAATCAACAACTACTACATCAATAGGCCTAAAATACCATGTGTTTAATTTATACTAAGAAGGAATCTAAGCATTCATTATTTCCTTATTGGGGATGGTCTAGACAGTTGACCAAGTGATTTATCCACTCGGAATATGGGAGTGTGTTATGTCCCCTTTTGATACAAGTAAATGTTCAAACATACATTCTCTCTAAGGAGATGTTCTTACCTCGGATGAATCTCTCCTAGAGGATATGATCAATTTTAGCATTCCTTTGGAAAAGTTTGTCCTTTATAAATACCATTTCCCTAGTTGAACCCATTTGCAATCAAATCTAACTCTAATTTTCCTTTTGATTTTGATCTCTCCTTTTTTAGATCCTTCGACATTAACATTTATGAGTCTTTTGAATAATCCATTACACTACAAGTTAGTCTTTCTTATGAGTTTCATTTCTCTAGCCACAAACCACAAAATTTTATTTCTATGTATGATTCATTTGGCTATATATCCTCAAGCTCTCCCTCGAAGTTTGATCTCTTTTCTAGATGCTTAGACCCTTTCAATTCTATTCTCATAGACTTTATTCATATATCTAGCTTTGATTTCCCTTCTAGTCCTAACCTCTTTGGTAAATCCTTAGACTTTGGCATTATTGAGTCTCCATGGATAGACTCCACCATCAAGATGGAGATTGTAAAAGATATCAAGGTTTAAAATATTCTTATCCCTATAAATTTCAATAGATCTCTTCCTCTAAAATTTCGAGATATGATCTTAGTATTGTTGTTTCATTTATGCAAGATTTGAGTTGAATTCTTGGTTTCTTAGGGACCAAGCTTTATGCATGTTCGTCCTACTCAGGTATATTATGAAGCTTGCATGTAGGTTTAGGATTCCCTTTTGTTATGATACATTTAAAAAAAAATCCACCCAAATTTGTCGCAGTGTTGACCATGTTGGATGTTGGTTCCTAAGCCTTTTCTATTTGTAATTTGCACTACAACAAAATAGGTTTCCTATGATGGGTTACCTTAGTGTAACACCTTTGTTTCATCTGATGCACATCCCATTGTTGTATGGTAGGAATGGAAGCCCTTGTATTTTGAGATTGCATTATGAACCTCATCCATCATCCATATATACTTCTAACCATTCTCAGGGGGGCACCCACCTTTATAACCGATTTGTTTTACGTTTTCTCTTATTATCGCTACAAGTGTTATTTTTCCTAGTGCTTTGTTGTTGTTTTCCACATTATGCTTGGCACCTTTGCATTCTTAATTCCATTTACATTAGAATTAATTTCTTGTTCATTCTATACTTATCTTACCCTGGAGGAGACATGCTTATGAGTGTCCACATCTTGCACACTTCATTTTTCTTTGATTTTGAATAGGTATGTTTTGTTCTCTTGGAATGTAGTTGCTTACCCTATGGAACTTGTGTCCTCCACTATATTATAGAATTCTTTATTCTTTTTTGAGATTTATAATATGAAAAGCAAACAAAATTATATATTTAAAAATAGGAGGGGGGAATTTAGATCGTTATTGTGTTTTATATAGAAACAAGGCCATGTCACCTTTAAGCAAAACACTTGTGTCATGTAGGCCTTCACAGCCTAGGTTTTAGTACTTGCCTTAGGAGTTGTACCATGATTTTGAGTTTTGTACTCTTTTGATTGGTTACTCCCCCAATCACTATGAAGATGGATTCAATGTCTTCTACATTGTTGGTTTATATAAATGGTCCCCTTTTGGTCTCAATAGTGACATGGTTATGTTCAAACAATGTTGAAAACCTATGTCAACCAATCCTTAAATTCATTGACCATCCATGTCGGTGTTCCATGTTATTAAGTCATTCTCAATTCATCATCATAATCAATGGTTTACTCATGCTAGTATGGAAGGACTCATCATTGCCTTCTTACTAGTGTTTTTTGTCTTGTCAACTTCAACACATTATTCTAGGAGATAGACTTAGATTTGGTAGCACCATGGGGCTTAATTTCATCATTGCTAAGTTTCCTTGTGCTCAAAAAATGGCATATTATCATTGCTAATTTGAGTGGTTTCCCCTATGTTCAACGACAAGACATATATTCACATAGTGGGATTCTTGTTATACCTTGGTTTTCATTTTCATCATTGGCAGGATTCTTTCTATACCTTGGTTTCCATTTTCATCACCAGTGGAATTCCTTGCATTTGTCAACAACTTTGTCTATTAGTGGTTTCCCAGAGGGTCTTTTATGTGCACTATTTTCATTTGGTGCATGTAGGAGATGCACTTGTTGGTATGTTTTATCATTTTTTGTGCAAGACCTTCAAATAATATAATGTTCTCAATATATGCTAGTGTTGGTTAGTTGGGATGATTTAATTCCTTCATTCCATGGATCTCTTCCTATCGATATCAACTCATTTTCTCTGGGCATGTAGTCATCAATGACAAGTTACGTTTCTATTAACAACTAGAGTACATTGTTGCCCCCTTATTGATAGATTATATGAGTGTTCGACGTCAATACATTTATTCACAATTGTTAGAATGTACTACGTCAATACATTCATTCACAATTGTTAGACTGTACTATGTACCTTGACACCCATTATCATCATCAATGTGTTGGCTCATATTTGTTAATGTTATGCATCAATGATCGATAATCAAATGGTCTACCCATGTTTGACTTTATATCATCTATTCACATGGTGTAAATATGTACAATCAACATATTTGGATTGAA
The DNA here is from genome assembly GCA_001517045.1 of Pseudotsuga menziesii. NCBI lineage: Eukaryota > Viridiplantae > Streptophyta > Pinopsida > Pinales > Pinaceae > Pseudotsuga > Pseudotsuga menziesii. The sequence goes on along the minus strand of LPNX010029170.1, from coordinate 139,664 downwards.
GACCTTGGGTTGTAATAGTATTTCATCCCTACATTGTTTCTTGAGTTGCACATACAATACCACCTATTTATGACATTTGTACTATCTTGGAGAACGATTTTTCACTTTCACTTCTTTCTAGTTGTTTTGCATATGTACACTAAGGCATAGATCGACTTTGCATTTTCTAGTGACTATGATTTTTATTTGACATGGATCCATTATGTATCTTTTCGTGGCCATGATTCTAGATTCTATATATACTTCATGGATCCAGAGTGTACTTGATTTCGAAGCCATGTTTTCTTCTAGCTGACCATGAGTATGCCTACCTTGGGGAAAAAAATTATCCAATAATTTGGTTTTGTTTGTAAGTACCTTTCAAATCCTGACTTCATTGAACTCCACCTAATTCCACTTATCAAATTCCTATATAGTATTGTGATGTATTTCAACAATCATCTTCCCTTGTAACCTCGTATGCCTGGGGGATTTCTTATAGCTGTATTTGGTCATTACTAGTCATTAATGATCTTTTGGCCATGACATTACCATTTTACTATCTTTGCTTGATAGAAATCATATTTTAAAACGGATTTTGACCTTGGATATATGCTTATTCCTCAAGAAAAACATGTTCCACACTTTTGTCACAAGAAAGAAGCATGTATTATTACACTAATTCCCTTCAATAAAGGTGATTCAACCACAATGTTTTCTTTTGACTGGAAATCCAACAATTCCATTCAACATGCTTGTGTACCATGCACTTGACCCCCACTAATTTTTTCAAAGTTTATTCTTCAACAAAAGCACAATCTTAGCTCATTATGACCTTACTTCTTATAATGTCACAAAGCCTACATGCTTTAAAATCTGAACTGTAATCAACCTTTATGCATTTTGTATTCTCATTATCCATCCATTTATGCTTCTCATCGAATGCATGTACATATTCTAGACAAAATCATGGAATTCCCAACATTTAGGTTACTCCCATGCCAACATAATGGGGTACCTTGTTATGCAATGTAATGGTTGGTTACCTATTTTTGGCATACCTTTCAATAGAAACTCCTTTGTACTGTTGTCAATTAGCTACCATGAAGCATGCATCTTGTACTTTCAACTAAAATTCTACATTTTTTATTTCTTTCACCTAAGGTTCTACATTTTTATTTATGCATCTCTATTTGTTGAAGGAACATTGCACTCTAGCTCAACCCCTGCATGCACAAAATGTCTTCGAGGATTTGGATATTTATCCACCCCCATTGTCAAATATGAGTCTCTTCAAATGATTTCAAATTTATTTTTCAACATAAGATTTAAATATTTTAAATGCATCCATGACATTTGGTTTACTCTTAAAAAGACAAACAAACACTTTTCCAAAGCAATCAGAAATAAAGGTTTAATAAAATACCTTGCTCCATCATGTGGAAAATTTTGCATTAAGTTTTTTCAAACCCGAGTCAAATAAAATCTCATTTTAGTTAAACTCAAATGTAAGGACATGAAAGGTCTTAACAATGCCACTATCAACCCAATACTCGATCAACCTAGAGAAGTAGAAAATATTTTAAGAAACTTCAAAGTGAATGTGCCCAACTTGATCAATGAAGGCCCTCATTAGGCATAGGTCCCATGGACAATACATGAACCTCCCCATTAAATCTGCTCAAAAGTTACCATATAGCCACCTTTGAAATACACATGCCTAGTTGGAGTTCATACCTCAAGAAATAATGCCTTGAATAGTTTGGTCCTAAATGACTTCTCAACCCTTTGTTAACTAAGAGTTAATGAGGAGATAGATGGATGGTTGATGAGCTTATCAATTCCATTTGTTCCAATTCTCTTGTTGCTCCTTCCCTTGAAAAAGAAATCATATGTTGCTTACCCAAGTAACACCCTTCATTTTACTAGCAAATGCAAGTTCAAATCTTCTAGAAACAAGTCGATATTCCAACATCACCAAGGATTGTGCACTTGAAAACCCAAATTTATGATTCCAAGTGAATTCATCATTACAACTCCCAATGTTGTTTTTCGCACCTTTTGTTCATCTTGTTCAAATTACCCTCCCTTGTCCATTTGTAAATTAGAAGTAATCACATCTTCATCGTTCTTGAGAATACAATCAATGGTATTAAATTGTACCAACAATCTAACATTCATAAATTTATTTTTTACTAATTATTTCATACAAAAGGTGAGTTCATATGATATATCACGGATCTCCTTATGTGTACCATTAAGCATAATTAGTGAGACAATTCCCTATTGCATTATTTCATGATTGTTTTCTTCTCCCATAATATCATATCTATACTTAGAGTTCCATTATGTTTAGCATATTTGCTCTTTTCAAGCGTTATATGTTGAGTAGACCCTAAATCCAAGTACCTACACTTTGACGAGATTGAATTTGTATCTCTCATAGTTGTAAATAGGTTATATAGATTATGATTTCTTCCTCAATGATTCAACAACCCATTTTGGGTATTCTTTTTTATCGGCCTAGGAAAACTCCAATGTTTTGGATGCCTTTGCATTAACATGAATGTCATATAAATACATGAAGAAATGACCTTTTGTTTTCATCTCCCAAGAGATCCTTTGGACTTCTCAACAAATCTTCAATTTATTATTAGGTAACTCAAAATGCAATCTATGTAGCCTAATATTTACAAAATTTACAAATTAACCATAATCCCATAGGATTAGATATCTAGCATTCCCACTTTACAACATTTACAAATTGACAAAATCCTATAGGATTAGATATCCAACATTCCTCCTTAATCCGAAGGGGTGTCTGTGAGTCCAATCATCTTTCTAAATTTCTCAAGTTTTTCTCTTTCAAGAGCTTTGGTGAAGATAGTCTACAATTCGGTCACTTGTCCAATAATGTCTCATATGAATATTCTGGTCTCTACATGATATGGAATCAAATGGTACTTTGTGCTGATATGCTTAGCTCAATCATGGAATCTAGTATTCTTGGTCAACTTGACCATAAAGTATTCCCAACTCGTAGAGAAGTAGAATTTACATGTTTCCCTTACAAATCTTCAAGTATCTTCGGTTTTTTGTGATATCTAGGAAATATCTTTTGATCCAAGACTTATGAGGTGAACTAAAGTAAACACTTCGTCCACTTTATCCCCGTCAAAGTCAAAATCGGAATATCCAATCAATTTGAAGTCATCCACCTTAGAATATTTGATTCCAATGTCTTGAGTCCCCTTCAAGTATCTTACAACTCTCTTTGTAACAAACCAATGTCCTTTGCAAGGTTTTTGCATGAACCTAGAAAGGATCCCAACATAAATGAAATAGGTGGACTAGTGGTGATAAGGTAGATAAGACTCCCCACAAGTTGTCGATACTTGGTTGCATCCTCGAATTCATTTCCTTTTTTTGACGTGAGCTTCAAATTTTGTTCCAATAGAGTAGAGAGAGGGTTACACTCTATCATGCCAAACCTATTCAACAACTCTGTGATGTACTTCTTCTCGGAGATGAATATATACTTTGGGTTTTGAATGACTTCAATACCCAAGTAGTAGTGAAAATGTCCCAAATTTTTCATCTCAAATGATTTCTTAATTCTTTCTTTATGCATGCAATGTAGCTTTCATTGTTCCCTATCATCAACATGTCATCTACATACACTGCAAGATATGTAACAAATCTTCCATCTTTCTTGAAAAACAGAGTTACATCATCAAGATTAAAGTGTTTGATTTTCAATTTCAAAAGATGCTCGGTTAGCTTTTATTACCATGTGCAAGGTGTTTGTGTCAAGCCATACAAAGACCTGATGAGATTGCAGAACTTGTGTTCTTGTCCCTTCACAACAAAACCTTTTCGCCTGAGACATGAATACATTATATTTCACGCCTATCACCACCCCTTTTGGACAGGCGTGTCCATAGAGCAACTGGGGAATATCATATGTTGCTGCTCAACAGAACTACAGTCCTCCACAGTCTGCAAACACAACAAAATAATCAATATGTTTGGCATCAGCGGAAGAGGTTCAAGAAACATTGTCATTTGGAAAGTAGCCTATCTTTCAAGTGTGCATTTTGAGACTAGCACCCCAGATACATCAGGTTTGGAGAAAGAGACCATTCCCGGGTCTTTTATTAATTGGAATAGGGTAAATCTTATGCATTGTGATGGAGCTTCTTTTGCTAGGGATGTGGAAGAAAAGGTATCAGATCTTTATTTTGGAGGATAAAGAATTTGGCATGCTATGATTGATAATTTTTTGGCAAAAGGAATAGATCAGCAGAAAAGGCTCTTCTTTCTGGTTGCTCAGTTGGCGGTTTAACAACATATTTGCATTGTGACAATTTCCGGAGTATTGAAGAACTTGCCAAAGGCTTGTATATCTTCGCAGTCAGATATATATCCAGCGCAGTGTTTCTTTCCACAGTATCTATTGCCATATATCCAGTAGCCCATATTCATCTTGAATTCGGCATATGATACTTGGCAGATTAAACAATATTTTGACAGTCGACTGCTTGTTTACCCATCGAGTGAAGGATTTTAACGGTTCTGGAGATTTGAAGCATCTCGCATGTTGAGTTATGGCATTCGACTGCTATCTAGCACGTAGGGTTTCTGTTTTTTTTTGGAAAATGACAAAGTCCCTCCTTTCAATTAGCCGTGATTCACTGATCAACTTGCTGCTTGCAAAAGTATGTTTACGCTGGCAGCTTGGCGGTTTTCATTTTGCAATCGAGAGTGGCCCGAGAATCAGGTTGTTGGATATCACTATGGAATTTCAATTAGAACACCTGTGCATCGGCGTTTTTCCTTCACGTGGAGTTGGGGTCGTGAAATTACAAAGAATATTTCCACGTGTGTCGTGGATATGTTCTCGTGGAGTTTTGTCTTGAAGTCTTTGGCATCTGATTCAGGATGAAGACGCTAGTAGGGCCGTCTGAGATTCATCTATGCAAATGTAGCAGCCGCTGTTTAAATGTTTTGGGCTAAATTTTGCGGGCCACGGGTTACAGTCATAAAAACTTTGACGCAGCGTATCCATTAATGTTTTAACCAATATACCGCTGATCTTTCATCAAAGCGCCAACTGCATACTGGATTTTCAGGCTGCTGATGAGATTTTATGAAGGCCGCTGGGGGGATATCATTGATTTCTTGTTTTCACAGCACGCCAATTTTACAAAATTATCACATCTCCACTTCAGGGACATTGGCATAAAATTTCAGAAAGCTTGCGGAATTTGAGGCCATTTGCAAGTCTGGATGGCTTTCCTAACTCCATTTGCCAGTTAGTCATGGTCGAGAGAGTTGATTTTGCTACGTGGAGCTAAGGAGCGGTAGAGCAACAACGGTAACCCGTCTGCATTAAAAATTAAAAAGTAAAAAATATATATATATGATAATAAATTAATTAATTGAAAAAAAAACGATTTATGGACAGGGATCCAATTTTTGTTTTTAGCTTGGATCTTTTAGTTAAGTCTCTTTTAGTTTCATTATAATAAAGAACCCTTGGTTCTTGGTTCATTGATTAGCTAAAGGTATTGATTACACTTTAGATATGTAATAGTCTTCTTAGACATTAGTAGAGAAAAAGGTGGATCTTAGTCTACTTTTTCTCAAATTTTTTATTATTATTATTTGTTTTCTTTTTGAAGAAAGGTGTTTAGGTCTATAAAGAGCATGGCTCTTTCATTGTAATAGAATGAAAAAAACTGGGAGGAGTTTTCCCTAGACATAGTAAGAAAATTACTCTTTTGGATTTCATGGTTTTCAGTTGATTGCCCTCTATGGTGTGTGGAGTAATTTTGTGTTATTGAGTGTTTGTTGTTAGACGCTTTTTTTCTTTTCTATATCTTCGTTGGAGACCATAAACAGATGCTTCCGTCCTATTGGAAGGTGGAAACCCTAGCAGTTGCTAGCATTTCTCCTTTGTGAGCGTGCATGCACGAGTTAGATGCTTACACTTTATCAAGCTTGATTGTGTAGCATCTCCTTTGTCTGCATAGTGTATCTTTTGCGTTTAGGAAGAAGAAGACCTAGTCGCTACCCCTCTGACACAAGGCCCTCGTGGTTTCTCCCTTGACTCCATCTTTTTCTTTAGGTATACCGACACTGGTCCATTCGTGAGGTTTTGATCCTTCCCTCCTTCTGTCAACCATTCAAATACACTTATGCTACAACCATTTCACTAAGGTAGCCTCTTCCAATCACCCTATTCGCAACGATTTCCTGCCTTAGCGATCTTAACACCAGGGACGCCCCCCTTGAGTTGGAGAAGAGCCAACCTGAAGCGAGGAAGAGAGGAGTGTGGTGACAGTGTGTCCCCTGTTCGCAGTTGCCATTGGGCCGGTGTGCCTAATTTTGGGCTTTGACACACGCACGCTGACCAGGAGCGGCAACATTTTTGGTACCGTTGTCGGGGACAAAGTCCAGTTCCCGTAGATTTGAAGACTATGCTTCATTGATATTTGTGGGAGATCATATTGCAGATCCAGATTCTCACATGGCGACTCCACGAAGGGACGAAGCCCTTGTCCTTTTGCAGTTCTGAAAATGTTTTGGGCGTAGAGGTGAGCACACTTAGAAATCAGAAGGGTTTCAAGCTTAGCTCACCTTGACGACTCCACAGTTCAGTTTGAGGTATGAATATATGTATGTTGCAGATTCAACACTTTGTTATTTGCGAATATGGATGATGAAATGGAAGGACTTCGTGCTCACTTGCACGGAGCCTTCACCCCATTAAATTTCTCAAGTATCCATGGATTTCCCAATGAGTGTTATAAAAGAGTACTCAGAATTCCTCTTAAGTTCTTTGGAAATGATAAGGACTTGGCAATCCATCATATTGCTTCTTTATGCAAGTTGATGGTTGATCTCAAAGTCTACCATGAAGATGATCTCATGATTTTATTTGCCTTATCTTTTGAGGGAGATGCAGAAGATTGGTTCAAACCTTTGGGATGAGAGCATAAACTCAATGACAAAGTTTTTTGAGAAGTTTCTCTTGCGTTGGCATGAAGGAACGGTTGATGAAATTGAGCAATTGGCCAGAGAGTATGATTCCCTCCTCCCCAAGACACAACCTGATTCTGAAGAGGAGATCCATGAAGAAAATATCATTGAAGATCTGATTGATGAAGCAGTACAAAGACCCTCAGTTGAAGACATTACTAAAGATATGGAGCTACCTCAAATATGTCATTGAAAATATTCCTGAACCACCCCATGCTGAAGATTTGAACTTGCCTCAAGTTTATAATATGATATTTGCATATCAACTCAAGTTTCCCTATGATGGAGGTGTGTATTTGAGCCCTATCAATCACTGGATAGAGGCTTCTTGTGCATTTTATTCCTGCCCAAACGTTGACATTTTTTTCTATCCTGACAATATGATGTTTCAATTCAGCTTTATTCATGAGCAAATGTTAAGACATCTATGTTTTATGATAATGTTGTCCATGTTTCTGTCTCTAACCAAACACAGAAAAAAGAAGTTTGGCATGGAAAAGATGCTTGAGTGGTTCCACTGGTTATATGCATATACTTGGCAGGTCCCAATCTCATGTTAAGTTAGTATAGATAGGATGAATAAAGCTCTTGTATGAGCATTTACTTTATTGTTCGACTTATGCCTTTTTTTTTCGAAGAATGTAATAAAGCATGTGGTTTTGGATGTGAATTAAGCCATCCCCACTGCATTGTTTCGGTCTGCAAATAAGAGAATCTGAGGTTCTCGTATATGTAAATTTTCCTTTAATATTCAACTAGGGCTAAACAGTGCATGCAAAATATCAACCCATAACCACACATGAATATCTTTTACAGTATGCAGCGGAATATAAAACTGAGAATAACTCACAACATCACATCACAATATTGACGATATTATTTTGGGTATGGAAACCCCCAGAAAAACCCAAGACGGAAAAACCGGTGCAGCAGCCAGATATAGATTTTATTATGAGAAAATATGGAACTTTTACAATCACTGCAAATTCACTCAAACCTAGCGAATGCAGTACCCGGCAAAATCACTGGGAAAATCCTAGCTAAACCTCAACACCCTCCTATGTGAGTGTACAGCCCAACTGTATGAAGATCGATGATCTTGATGCTCGCTCCTCCGTCTTCTCAGCTAAATCCTTTGTCTGACTTTATCTCCCTGTCTGTATCCTGTCTCTATCGGAATACAAGTGTGTTCTCTCCACCAATTGATCTCTCTTTTATAACTTTAGGTAAAGCAAAAACCCTAATTTCACTTTCACTTTAACTAGTGGTAAAGCAAAAACCCTAATTTCACTTTCACTTTAACTAGTGGTTCACTAAAGTTAATTTAGATCGCTTTAATTTATTTTCCAAAGAAAACTTAGGAAAATTAAATTAAATACAACTGGTTTCTTATTTTAAGTATTCTGCATGCAAGAACGCATGCATGCAGGAAGACCTTCCTTGTTGCTACTAGTCTAACACTCCCTCTCAACGGGGAAGGGATTTGGTAGCAACCCCAACTTATCCCTTAACTTCACAAAATTTTGTCTGCAAGTGCCTTGGTGAAAATGTCCACTACCTGCTCTTCTGTCTATATGTACTCGAACCGAATGGTTTCCCCTCTGAACACAATCTCTCAAGAAGTGGTATCTGATGTCTATGTGTTTCCTCCGGTCATGGAACACTGGATTCTTAGATAGCCTGATGCCACTCTGATTTTCACAGTGAACTACTATAGCCTCTAGCTCACACTTGAACAACCCTGCAAGTAACTTCCTCAGCCACATACCCTCACAAGTAGCCATGTTGGCTGCCATGTACTCAACCTCTGCCGAGCTCAATGCAACTGAATTTTTCTTCCTGCTGAACCAAGAGACAACCCCTGATCCGATGCTGAAACAATAGACTGAAGTACTCTTCCGGTCCTCTACACATCCTGCCCAGTCAGCATATGTGAAACCTGCTAACTGTACACTTCCCATGTGCTCATAAACCAATCCATACTCCACTGTACCTCTAATGTAGCGAAGTATGTGCTTCGTAGCCATTCAATGCACTCTCCGAGGGTCCACCATGAACTGATTCAAAAAGTTGACTACAAAGCTGATGTCTGGTTGAGTGTTGACCAGATACATAAGCGATCTGATAAGCTGACGATACAAGGTAGGATCAAATCCGTCTAATCCTGATGCATCAATCTTCCTCTAATTGGAAACTAAAGGTATGGCCATAGGCTTGCAATCCTCCATCTTGAACCTCTTCAGGATCTCTATTGCATACTTCCCCTGTCTGATGAAGAAGCATCCATCTCTTTGCCAAACCTCCAAGTCCAAAACGTAATGCATCGGCCCAAGGTCTTTCATCTCAAACTCTACTGCAAGGTTGGACTTACATTCTCCAATCATCCTCTCGTCTCATGTCAAAAAGAGATCATCCACATATAAGACCAGTATGAGAGGCACCTCACCTGTCAAGAAGTATAGGTTGTGGTCAACCTCACTCCACTGAAATCCCATCTCCCGTAGATAGCTGTCAATCCTTGAGTACCATGCTCGAGGTGCATGCTTGAGCCCATAAAGAGCTCGATGTAGTCTGCATACATGCGTCTCCCTGTTCTCCACATCAAACCCCTCTAGCTGCTCAATATACACCTCCTCCTCTATAACTCCATTGAGGAAGGCAGTCTTGACGTCCATCTGATGGACACACCAACCCATCTTCGCTGTTAGTGAGATAACGGTTCGAATGAAAGAATACCTGGCAACATGGGTGAAGGTCTCCTCATAATCAATACCCTCCTTCTGTGAAAACCCCTTTGCCACGAAGTGCGCCTTGTACTTATCCACGCTTCTGTCTACTATATGCTTCACCTTGTAGATCCATTTGGATCCCACAACCTTTTTTCCTTGTGGCCTCGACACAACCTCCCATATTTTGTTTTTCATAATGGAGTCATACTCCTCAACCATAGCTTCATGCCACACATCATGTTGTGCAGCCTCCCCAAAGCTGGAAGGTTCAGAGTTAATCAACTCTGTCATCGGTGCCATATAACTAAGCCTCTTTGGTGGTACACTCCATCTAAAAGATGTCCATGGAGGATCTACCTACCTGGAATCCTGCACTGTGGATCTAAACCACTTAGGAATTGGCCTAATGTCAACCTGTTGCGACTGCTGGATATCTGTCTCCTGTTGCAGCTCATCCTTCAAGTCAATGACTGGAGGATCCTGTCCACCTGACTCCCTCTGACCACTAGAACCTGTGCTATGTGTCTGTACCTGTACCTATACATCTAGCTCCTCCAACATGACTCCCAACTCTTGTGTTGGCTGCTGCTCTGCTGGTAAGTCCAGAGATCTCTGCAAGGCCCTATCCTCATCGAACTAGACATCCCTGCTCACAATGATCCTACTGCGAACAGGAATGTAAACTCTATATGCCTTCAAAATCTCGCTGCAACCAACAAGTAACTCCTTCTCTCTAGAAGGGTCAAGCTTCTTCCTATTGTCAGCATGAATGATGACAATAGCAGACACTACCAAATATGCGAATGTGACTCACATTTGGCCTAGTGCCTGTGAAGACCTCCTCTGGTGTCTTCCTCCCCAAGGCTGTGTGGGGACACCTGTTCTGAATGTATACTGTAGTCCTATATGCCTCGGCCCAGAGGAACAGTGGTAATCCCTGATCAAATAGCATGGCCTTGGCTGCTCCAACCTCAGTCATGTTCTTCTGCTCTACAACTCCATTCTGTTGTGGGGTATGGGGCACAGTGTGCTCCTTCTTGATCCCCTCAGCCGAACAATACTCCATGAACTCATTGGAAGGGTACTCACCCCTGTTGTCTGTCCTCAACACTCGAATCTTCTTTCCTGTTTGGTTCTCCACAATAGTCTTGAACTCTCGGAATCTCTCAAAGACCTCTGACTTGGCCTTCAAGAAATAGATCCACGTTTTCCTGGAATAGTCATCAATGAAGGTTACGCAGTAACTGTAACCACTGAACGAATGGAAACTCATAGGTCCGCATACATCCGAATGCACCAAGTCCAAGGGCTCCTTAGACTTATGCTCAATCTGTGGGAAAGGCTTTCTGATGTTATTCCCCAAAGCACAACCCTTGCAGTGATTATGCTTTTCCTCCTGTACCTGAGGAACTCCAATGATTTCCTGTCTCAAATGCTTCAGTGCTCCATGGTGTAAGTGTGCCATCCTCCTATGCCACAACTCACTCTGATTGTTGCTGCGACTGCTGACTAGAGCCTTTGCGGCCTCAAAGTGTAATATGTACACTTTCCTGCTCCTTCTGCCAATCATCCGATCCAAGCTCCTATATGACCCCTTGGGCCTAATATACACTCTATGGTCATGGAACTTCACCTGATATCCCTTGTCCTCCATAGTGGAGACTGATATAAGGTTCTTGGTCAATCCTGGAACATATAACACATCAGCAAAACTGAGGGGTTTTCCAAACTCCCTCTCAAATGAAATAGTGCCAACTCCCTGCGCCTGATACCGCGCATCATCATCTAGCTCAACGTGGATCCCTGTTCCACCCTCCTGCAAGTCTTGAAGAATCTCTTTTTTCTAGTCATGTGACTAGATGCTCCATTGTCAATGTACCATATGTTGCTCCCTGTGGTGCTTGCCATGCAAGCCATCAAACAAAACTCCCCATCGAATTTCCTACTGAACTCATCCACCTCTGCAGATCCAGCCATCTGAGTGTTACTCTTCTTCTTCCTGTCTAAACACTGGAAGGAAAAGTGTCCCTGCTTGTGATAGATAAAACACTTGACCTTTGACACGTCAAGGTTCTTCTTACCATCCTTCTTCCTCTTTGCCTTCCCCTTGTGCTTCCCTGTAAGGGCTAGAGCCTCCTCATCCACAATCTGTGGGGCACTGCTGGATGAGCCTGATTCTTGACCCATGCGGGTCTCCTCCTGCACAAAGTCATCCCATAGTCTCTGCCAATCATGGAGCTTCTCCCTAGCCACAACACCTTTGACAAAGGTGTCCCGTGACTTAGAGAAGCCATTAAGGGCTATCCGAACTAGCTCCTCATCATCTATCTTAGAGCCAACAACTCCAAGCTCATCCCTGATCTGTGTGAGCGTCGTGAGATAAGGCACCACTCCTTCTCCCTTGGTCATCTTGGTGTCGTGCATCCTCTCTTGCAACACCATCCTCTGGTTCTCGTTCTTGCTCTGATACAGACTTTCCAAAGCCTTCCACATCTCCAATGCGGTCTTCTTACTAGAAAGGTGAGGGACTATATGGTCCTTCACTCCATCCATGATAATCAGCATGTCTCTGGAATCAATTTTCTTCTAGGCTATCAGATCTATCGGATCTGTGGGTGCAACTTTTGTGGAGTCAATGTGCTCCTCAGCATCACTAATGTCTAGGATCCTTGTGATTCTCTCTTTCCATGTAGGAAAGTTTTGAGCACCCTGGAGTCTATCCTCAACTCTCAACTGCATGGCCATAGTGAAGTGTACCTGTCAAACCCTAGATCTGGAAGTCTAGGTTTGTGTCTTCCTATAGATCTGCCCCTGATCTATCACTATTGCTGCAAATCTCTCAGCTTTAGCTCACCAGAGCTCTGATACCATGTAAATTTTCCTTTAATATTCAACTAGGGCTAAACAATGCATGCAAAATATCAACTGATAACCACACATGAATATCTTTTACAATATGCAGCAGAATATAAAACTAAGAAATAACTCACATCACATCACAATATTGAGACTATTATTTTGGGTATGGAAACCCCCAGAAAAACCCAAGATGGGAAAACCGATGCAGCAATCAGATATAGATTTTATTATGAGAAAATATGGAACTTTTACAATCACTGCAAATTCACCCAAACCTAGCGAATGCAGTACCCGACAGAATCACTAGAGAAATCCCAGCGAAACCTCAACACCCTCCTGTGTGAGTGTACAACCCAACTATATGAAGCTCGATGATCCTGTTGCTCGCTCCTCCGTCTTCTTAGCTAAATCCTCTGTTTGACTTTCTCTCCCTGTCTGTATCGTGTCTCTATCGGAATACAAGTGTGTTCTCTCCACCAATTGATCTCTCTTATATAACTTTAGGTAAAGCGAAAACCCTACTTTCACTTTCACTTTAACTAGTGGTAAAGCAAAAACCCTAATTTCACTTTCACTTTAACTAGTGGTTCACTAAAGTTAATTTAGATCACTTTAATTTATTTTCCAAAGTAAACTTAGGACAAGTAAATTAAATACAACGGGTTTGAAGACATTCCTTGTTGCTACTAGTTTAACAGTATACTCTCTCAAAGAGTACACATCCCCCATGGAGCTAGATGTTACCACCCCTTTCTGATAGGCGTGTCCACAGAGCAATAGGGGAAGATCATAGGTTGTTGCTTAGCAGAAGTACAGTGCTCCACAGCCTGCAAACACAACAAAATAATAAATATATTCGGCATCAGCAGCAGAGATTCAAGAAACATTGTCATTTGGAAATTAGCCTATCTTTCAAGTATGCATTTTGAGACTAGCACCTGAGATACATCAAGTTTGGAGAAAGAGACCGTTCCCGAGTCTTTTATTAATTCGAGTAGGGTAAATCTTATGCGTTGTGATGGAGCTGCTTTTGCTGGGGATGTGGAAGAAAAGGTATCAGATCTTTATTTTGGAGGACAAAGAATTTGGCATGCTATGATTGATAATCTTTTGGCAAAAGGAATAGATCAGCAGAAAAAGCTCTTCTTCCTGGTTGCTGAGCTGGCGGTTTAGCAACATATTTGCATTGTGACAATTTCCGGAGTATTGAAGAACTTGCCAAAGGCTTGTATATCTTCGCAGTCAGATCCAGCCCAGTGTTTCTTTCCACGGTATCTATTGCCATATATCTAGAAGCCCATATTCATCTTGAATTCGGCATATGATACTTGGCAGATTAGACAATATTTTGACAGTCGACTACTTGCTTACTTGCCGAGTGAAGGATTTTAACGGTTCTGGAGATTTGAAGCATCTCGCGTGCTGAGTTATGGCATCTGACTGCTATCTAGCACGCAGGGTTTCTATTTTTTTTGGAAAATGACAAAGTCCCGCCTTTCAATTAGTCGTGATTCATTGATCAACTCGCTGATATGTTCGCGTGGAGTTTTGGCTTGAAGTCTTTGGCATCCGATTCAGGATGAAGTCGCCACTAGGGCCGTCTGAGATTCATCTATGCAAATGTAGCAGCCGCTGTTTAAATGTTTTGGGCTAAATTTAGTGGGCCGGTTAATTGCATACTGGATTTTCACGCTGATGATATTTTATGAAGGCCGCTCGGGGGTATCATTGATTTCTTGTTTCCATGGCACGCCAATTTTGCAAAATTATCACATCTCCAGTTCAGGGACATTGGCATAAAATTTCAGAAAACCCGCACTTGCCTTTATGCGGAATTTGAGGCCATTTGCAAGTCTGGATGGATTTTCTAACCCCATTTGTCAGTTAATCCTGGTCGGGAGACTTGGTTTTACAACGTGGAGCCAAGGAGCGGTGCAGAAACAACGGGTAACCCGTCTGCATTAAAATATAAAAAGTAAAAAATATGTATATATGATAATAAATAAATAAATAAATAAAAACAATTATATGGACACGATCCGATTTTTGTTTTTAGCTTGGAGCTTTTAGTTAAGTCTCTTTAGTTTCATTATAATAAAGAACCCTTGGTTCATTGATTAGCTGAAGGTATTGATTACACTTTAGACATTACACTTTAGATGTGTAATAATCTTCTTCGACATTATTAGAGAANTTTTTCTCAAAAAAAATTTAAAAAAAAAAAAAAAAAAGGATTTTAGGCCTATAAAGAGCATGGCTCTTTAATTGTAATTGGATGAAAAAATCTAGGAGGAATTTTCTCATACTTAATAGAAAATTACTTTTTTTGGTTTTATGGTTTTCAGTTGAATGCCCTCTATGGTGTGTGCCGTAGTTTTCTTTCTTTTCTATATCTTCGTCAGAGACCATAAACCGACGCTCCCGTCCTATTTGAAGGTGGAACTCCTAGCAGTTGCTAGCCTTTCTCCTTTGTGAGCGTGCATGCACGGGTTAGATGCTTACACTTTATCAAGCTTGATTATGTAGCATCTCATTTGTCTGCATAGCGCGTCTTCTGTGTTTAGGAAGAAGAAGACCTAGTAGCTTCCCCTCTGACACAAGGCCCTCGTGGTTTCTCCCTTGACTCCATATTTCCCTTTAGGTATATTGACATTGGTCCATTAGTGGGGTTTTGATCCTTCCCTCCTTCCGTCAACCATTCAAATACTCATATGCTACAACCATTTCACTGAGACAGCCTCTTCCAATCACCCTGTTCGCAACTATTTCCTTTCTGAGCGATCTTAACACCAGGGACGCCCCCCTTGAGTTGGAGAAGAGCCAACCTTAAGCGAGGAAGAGAGGAGCGTGGTGACAGTGGCTCCCCTGTTCGTAGTTTCCATTGGGTCGGTGTGCCTAATTTTGGGCTTTGACACACACATGCCGACCAGGAGCAACAACAACACCTCCATTCATGAAAGTAATCTTCACATTCACTTGAAGAACTTTCCACCCATTCTATGTAATCAAATTCAATAGAGTATGTGTGGTATCCCATTTTGTTGGTGTGTGTGGTGGGGAGCGGGTGGAGAGGGGTTCATCATAGTCAATGCCTTCTTTCGATTCTAAACATTTTGCCACAAATCTCACATTTTTCTTATCAAGTGAGCCATATGATTTGTACTTGTTCTTATAGGCCCACTTGTAGTCAATTGGTTTGGTTCCAAATGGAGGGTCCATCAACTCCCGTGTCCTATTTTTTATTAGAGCCTTCTATTCCTTCTACATAGCTTCATTCCAAACATCATAAGAAACAACTTCTTCAAAGGTTAGCAAATAAATTCAATTCACAATTATATAGAACATCTATATCATCTACATCAACTGAATTTGAACCATCTACATTACCTCCATCTTCTTGTCTTGTCGAAATTCTAGTTCTTGTCTTTCCAACTTCATCAAAATGAATACTTTCAAGTGTCTTCATGACCCACTATGGAAGCTTTTGTTAGGGTCCAAGTTGCTCAACTAGTAGTGCTTCATTCTATTCATATTCAATCTTCTAATCCTCTCAATCACATCAGCCAATTGAACCTTTTGTTTTGGTGAAGTGGTAGGAACTTCTTTGTGAGGGGTAGATGGTGCTACAAAAGGATATTCCAAATATTGACCCAACATAGGGATACCTCCTTCAAGATATATGGAATCTTATTGTCAAATTCATGATATGTTTTTACATGGGTAAATTTATTTAGATGATCAAGTTGCCTCTCCATAGACTTTCCATTTTAATTCATTTCAAGAAAAATTACATATCTAAAAAGGATAAACTTTGTATTTACCTCAATGTAAATACAATATGCCTTGGCGGTATTTAGGTGTAACTAAAGACCCTGAGATACCTCACCAAAGGAATGCCACCATACCACATTTCATATGGATTCTTGTTGGAAAGAGTATGAGATGGACTTCTATTTTTCAAATAGACTACACACATAACTACATCACCCCAAAACATCATATTCATATTCTTGAAAATTAGCATGGAGTGTACCATATTCAAGAGTGTCATGTCCATTCTTTATTCTACACCATTCTATTGAGAATTGTATAGAACAGTGGTTTAATGCATAATCCCGTGTTGATGAAGATAACTTTCAAACTCATTAGAGGTATACTATTTTCCATTACCATTACAAAGAGTGTCAATATGAAATTGTGCTTTATTTTCAATCCATACATGAAATTTTTTAAAATTTTGGAATGCCTTATATTTATGCTTCAATAAATAAACCCAACACATCTTAGTGTAATCATCATTAAAGGTCATGAAATATTTATTATCATTTGCAGAAGCAACATGCTTGGAGCCACCCAAGTGTATCAACTCTAATTTTCTACATGCTCTACAAACATCACATTTCTTCAACCTCTTTGGAATGGTGGGAAAACTAGAAACATCATTCTTTTTCAACATTCTAAGACTATCATAATTGGTATGTCCGTATCTAGCATGCCACAAGAGACTAGGTGACAAAATACCTTCTTCATGTTGATAGTGGTACGCCAAATTCTAAGCTCTTGCAGATGTCCCTTTCAACTTCAACAGTCCCTCATCTTCCCATTTAGTACTTATGATGACTTGGGTGTAAAAGGAATTCCTTAACTCAACTTTCCCATCAATTATGTGGATGGAATGGCCTTGTTGTCAAATGTGCACAAGATACAACAAGTTTCTATGCAACTCAAAAGGATAAAGAACATTTTACAACAAAAAATTAGGAAATATGGGCAATTAAGCTTTATGGTGCCAATTCTTTTAGGTTTGAGTCTCGACTTATTTCTAAAGTACACTATACCATCCACATTGTCATTCAAATATTCAAGAAAGTCTCTTCTAAATTTCATGTGGAAGGTAGTACCAATGACGAAAAGCCAAATATTTTTCCAAGATGCAAATGAAGCATTGAATATAACGTTATTTATGCCAACATTATGATGTGCAACAATGAAATGAGCCGATTCAGGAGCTTTAGCAAATTCATGAGCTTTACCTATTTCTTATTTTTTCTCTTTCTTCTCTATAATCTTCTCCCAAGGAATTCTACATGTCTTTGCTTCATGTCCTTTCTTGCCACAACAGACACAATGAAGATCAGATCTCTCACCGTGGTTATGTCTATCCCTTGCCTCTGAAGTTCATTCTTCCACGTCTTCTTTTGCTTCCATGTCCTCTAGAAGAATAATATGATTGATTCTTTCCTTTATGAGTAAGGCACAAAGTATCTCCAGTGATTGAACTATCTTCTTTGCAAAGGTTTTCTCTCACTTACATTTTTCTCCACCAGAGTGTCAAATTTAAGGTCCTTGAACTACCCACTAGCTTGCAGTGACTCAAGATAGTTAAAATATGTGAAATAGAGAGCCTTCACGCCAATGGAAACAATTTCATGTCGATGGCTTTAATCTTAGATGTTATAGTCATGGAATCATTATCCTTAACTCTATGTTGAAGAGGTTCAACAACCATTGAATTAGCTCCAATTCTGAGTGAATCATACAAATCTTTCAGCTCCTTCAAAGCATCATAGGAGTTCTTAGCAAATAAGGTGTGTCGAATCACCTCTCCATTTTCTATAGCAATAATCAGTGCATATGTCTTCTTATCTCTGTCTTCCCATATTGTAAAATCTTTGTTTATCATAGGTTCTTCAGGTGCAACATCGCCCTCTCCTTCACAATTGCCATCCCACAAATTGTTGAAGATGTGGATATGCTTGATCTTCCTCAACCATTCTAGATATTTTCCTTGACATTGAGCACTAGTCCAACAATTGAAACAAGAGAATGCATCTTCAAAGAAAAAATAACTTAGGAAACGAGTCTCTGAAGTCAACAATATAATCTACTGTAGTATGATCTATAATATACCAAATGTATATTACATTTATTAATTAATTATTAATTTAGGTTATTAATTATTTATGTAAAAGTCGGCATTAGAAGGACACATTGTTTAAAGATGTCTCTTCATAAATATATAAGCCACATGAACTTATTGTAGAAATCATCATTCAATTTATCAAAATATATATATTTATAAATACCATCTAACATGTAAGGTTTTAACCTTACGAGTGGTATCATAGTTGTTTTACGGTGACCTGTGGTCAAATTATTTTTTATAGTGAAAAGAGGAAAAATGAACAAAAACAAAACAGAAAAAAAAGTGTAAAACCACACATGGTTTTAAAGAAAACCATATGTGGTTTAGAAAAGTAAAAAGTAAAGAAAAAAAAGTTAAAAAAAAGATTAAAGAAGAAAAGAATAACGAAGTAAAAAAAGAATATATATACACACACACACACACGCACACATATATATATATATATATACTATTTTTGTTGGGGGGGGGCGTAGGGAAAAAGGGCTCTGCGGTCAGGGAACAGGTCGGGAAAAAAAGTGCGAGGAGTAGCGAAGGACAGAAGAAGAGGAGCTAAATTTTTTATGATCTTGAAGGTTATATTTTAATCTTTTAATGTTTTAAAGGTTTGAAGTCTTACGCTCATAATGGTGATAGATGAAATTGATTATGACTCGACCACTCCGGAAGGGCGGAAATTAATTTTTTCACAAGTGGCAAAACCAAAGCAAGCAGTACAGTCCGATCACATGCTGGTGAAATTCAGGCACGACCCTTCAAACAGGAAGGAGGGTGAAGTCATAATATCAACTAAAAATGGCAAAAGCAAGAAACGTATAGGAGCCAAAGTTAAAAAACACGCAGCAGAATTAATAGTTGGAAAGGATATTTCATTATCGGAAGTACTTGAATACCTGTTTTTAGCTTTGGTTGGAAGGTTCTGCAGCAAAACAATCGACGAGGACGCGCTCCGAAGGTGGATGGAAGTAAATTGGAACCCCCATCTACGGCAATTACCAATGTTTCATATTCTATCAAGAGGATCGATTTTGTTCTTTGTTAAGACAAAGGTGGAGAGGCAGTTAATATTAAGGAAAAACTAGCAATGGGAACCCTTTGGGTTAATCCTTAAGAATTGGAGCATAGACTTTGATGCAAACAGGGAGCCATAGAATGTGTAGAAAATATGAGCTATTCTGCCATGTCTTCCCATGATGTTCTGGCAAAAAGAGACAATGGAGGCTATAGGAGACAAAATTGGTAAATTTGTAGCTTTGGAAGAAGGTTGGGAGCAGAAGGTGGACAGGAGGTGCGCCAAAATTCTCATTGAAGTAGACCTTCGCGACGGGTTGTATGAAGAAATTCATTTGGAGCTTCATGGGAGCCGGTGGCGATAGAAGCTGGACTATTGGAAAATTCGCTTTCGATGCTTCACGTGCAGACAGGTCGGGAACTTAGCGAAGAATTGCATAAACCTAGAGCAAATGCCACAACAGTTCAGGAATCAGGAGGGGAAGAATACACAAAACAAAGGAAGAAGCGAGAGTTGGTCCAAAAGTGGTGGGCAAAGAATCTCGACGGAAGATAGCTTATCTACACTCCCCGGTAAGCCAGAACTCAGTCCCGGAAAACTTACTTCTGTCAATACTACAACCTTAATGTGCAATGAACAATCTCCTCCGAGGACAATTGTTCCTCAGGATGAAAGAGAGGTGGTCACTCCTGTCAAGGAAACCACATTGAGCCCGATGCAGGCTAAAACAATGGTCTTGCAAGTAGGAATTAAAGAGATGACTTCGGTTAAGGAGTGTAAAGACGCCTGCAACAGTGAGAGTAGTAAGGAAAAAAAGGTGGTACTCTCAAAAGAGAAGAGACCATCCTTGACAGAAGATAGCTTATCTGAGACCCTCGATAAGCTGGAAATCAGTACTGACAATCTCACATATGTCAATAGTGCAACCCTAGTGTGCCATGAACGGTCTCCATTGAGGACAAATGGCTCACATGATGAAATAGAGGTGGTGACTCTTGTCAAGGAAACCACGTCGAGGCCGTTACTGGAAAAAACAATTTGCATGCATACCGAAAATAAGGAGATGCCACCGGTTAAAAAGTGTAAAGACACCTGTAACAACGCGGGTAGTAAAGAAAAAAAGGTGGCATCCCCTAAAGAGCCCCCTTCGTGGATTAAGCATAAAATATACAACACACGGTCAAAGGTGGCGGCTGATAGAGACCAAGTGTCGTCCGGAGGATTAGCTTCAGACAAGTTGGCCAAGGTCACATTAGAAAGGAGATCCCATATTGCAATAGCTAAATCTCAAGCTGAGGTGGATCTGAGGAATGGAAAACAAGCAATGATTGGTAGGGCCCTTAGAGCAGGGAAGGCCCAGGAAAGGGTCACATGATGCTGATCCTGTCTTTCAACGAGAGGGGGTTGGGGAGCTCCCCCAAATTAAAGGCTAAAAAAAGAATGATCAACAATCTAAAACCTACGATCAT
Source organism: Pseudotsuga menziesii (assembly GCA_001517045.1). Taxonomy (NCBI): domain Eukaryota; kingdom Viridiplantae; phylum Streptophyta; class Pinopsida; order Pinales; family Pinaceae; genus Pseudotsuga; species Pseudotsuga menziesii. Next base: position 118,649 of record LPNX010029170.1, on the reverse strand, counting down.
TTTTATTTAGGAAAAAATGATGGAGGGAGAGAAAGCGAAGGAAATATTGGAGTGATGGCTGAAAGGGTGGAACTTTGGACATATCAGTTCGGAAGGACATTCTAGGGGTCTGATAACTGCCTGGAATCAGGAATATGAGGAAGTGCAAGTGGCAAAACATAGCATGGTGCTGAAAACAGTTCTCAAGGAGAAAGCCAAGAGGAATTCTTATGCTCTATATAATGTATACAAACCCTACCAAGATCAAAAAGGGTTTTGGGAAACTTTCTTCTCCTCAGGACTGCTAGAGCCATCGAACGTAATACTCAGTGGAGACCTGAATCTAACCCCATCTGAAAAAGAAAATTGGGGAATCTCAGCTCGCCGTGATGGACTAAGCTCCTTCTTTGCGGAACTCTTTGAATCCAAGCAGCTAGTGGACCTTCAACCGCTGAATCTAAACCCAACTTGGAGGAACGACGGAAGCAGGGATCAGGCCATATCTAAAAGGTTAGATAGATTCTTGCTTTCTGAATATTTGCTTTCAGGGTCCTTAATTTTTAGAACATGGGTCGAAGTAGGAGGTTTGTCAGACCATCTCCTAGTTCTCCTGCAATTTCAAAACCCAGAAACGAAACTGGCAACCCTGTTCAAATTTGACCTTGCTTGGTTATTAGAGGAAGACTATCGTAAGCTGATAGGAGACATGGAGGCCACTGGAGGAAAACCCTAATATCACCTTCATGAAACAACTTTCAGAAAATTTACAAAAAGTTAAGAAGGTGACAAAACCCCGGGCTAGGGTTTATACGGCCAATAAATAGAAACAACTTAAGGAAGTAGAAAACTCTTTTAAAGAGATCTATGAGAAAAATAAATCTGGAATTTTTACAGAGGAAGAATTAAAGGAGGTAAGGGTAAAGGAATTAAAAAGAGAAGAACTGTTGACCAGGGAGGAGGAGCTACTAAGGCTAAAAAGCTGAGCTATTTGGATAAAAGAAGGAGACAATAATACAAAGTTTTTTCACAATTACGCTAACCTTAGAAGGAACCAAAACACGATTTCGACAATAAAGAACATGAATGGGGTAATGATTAGCGTCTTTAAAGAAAAAACAGAGGCGGGGAAGTGGTTTTTCAAAAACCTATTCAAGGAATCAAAAGGCTGTAATATAAAAGAAATATTGAAAGTCATTAATTTGTTTCCAAGAATGATAAGCGAAGAAACGAACAATCCCTAAAGGAAGAAATCATAGAGGAGGAGCTGGAGAAAATTGTGTACTCCTTTTAGAAAGGTAAGAGCCCTGGTCCGAATGGGCTCATTATTGAATTCTTTCAAGGGTTTTATGACCTAGTCACAAGAGGACTTACTGAAGGCTGTGCAAGAGTCACAAAGGGCGGGAAAAGTCTTGGGAGCTCTGAATTCCACATTCTTGGCTCTCATCCCTAAGAAACAAAACCCTTCCTCCTTTGAAGAATTTAGGCCAATCTCATGTTGCAATGAGGTTTATAAAATAATCACTAAGATTATAGCTCAAAGGCTGAAGCCAATTCTGAGCAATATCATAACAAAGGAATAGTTCGGATTCTTGTTCAACCGTCAAATTCATGATGCGATATCCCTTGCACAGGAAGCAATTCATACCATTAAGAGGTCCAAAAACTCAACATTTGCCTTAAAATTGGACCTCTCCAAAGCCTATGATAGGGTTAACTGGACTTTTCTAAGGCTAGTAATGATTTAGATTGGGATGGATCTAGAGATAGTCATTTGGATAATGGGATGCGTTTAGACAGCTTCCTTTGTAGTACTGATCAATGGATCACCCTCAAATTTATTCAGGGCAACAAGAATCCTAAGACAAGGGTGCCCTCTTTCCCCCTTCCTTTTTTTATTGATAGCAGATGCCCTGAGCAGAATTATAAAACAAGCAAAAAGGGAAGGTTCTTACAAAGGAATAATGGTAACTAATTCAGAAAAACTATCTCACATTATGTTTGTGGATGGTGTGGTAATGATGGGAGAGGGTACCTGGGAAAACCTAAAGGAAGCAGAGAGGATCCTGAACTTCTACAAGAAAGCTACAGGAATGCATATTAATGTGGAAAATTCCATTCTCTCCGAAAATGGTTTTCCAGAGGAAATAAGAGATAGGCTTAGGGATGAATTTCCTTACATTATAAAACCAATGGATGAAGGATTCAAATACCTAGGGTTTGTACTCAAGCCAAATGCTTACTCCTTTAAAGACTGGATGTGGCTATACAAGAAAATTGAAGGTAGAATTGGGTGTTGGACTTATAAATTCCTATCCAGGGGAGGAAGGCCGGTTCTACTCAAGGCAGTCCTTCAAAGCATACTGGTACATTGGGCCACAATTGCTTATATCCCAAAAGGTATTTTACAGAAATTAAGAAAAAAGTTCTTCTCCTTCTTATGGTCTACCAACAGACATTCGAAAGGAATTCCTCTAGCTAAATGGCAAGTGCTAGCCAGTCTGAAAGATTTAGGGGGGTGGGGCATTAAAAACCCCTTTCTTTTTTGTCAATCTTTGGCTGCCAAAACATTATGGCACCTAATCAAGAATCCTGATTCCTTATGGGGGAAGGTTTTAATATCCAAATGTTGTCCAAATGGGTCTATACAAGATTGGATAAGGAAACGAGAGAAATCCTTCAAGAACGGGTCTATAGGTTGGAAAACACTCGTTCTAGTATTCCCTCTAATAGGGAATTGGTTGGCATGGTTGGTCAACATTGGAAGAGAAGTAAGGATAGGAGAAGATCTGTGGTCAGGAGCAGGGGAGAGTTTTAAACTTTTAGAAGGTCTAGTCTTGAAATTAAGAAGCTTAGGGATATTCACCCTAAATCAAGCTTGCTCTTTGTCATTACAAAGGGAAACACTTTGGAAAAACTTAGAGGATTTAGGTCTAAAGGAAGGTCAAAAGAAGGAATGGGAGGAATATGTTTCACTACTCAAATCTAGTTTTATTCATTTGGAGGAGGAGAAAGAAGATAAAATGGTTTGGACCAAAAATCCTATTAATGGGGATTTCACGGCCAAACTAGGCTACAAAAATTGGGCATGGGAGCAACACCAAGGAAAGAAGATGGATTGGTGGAAGAAATTATGGAAAGTTGAAGACCCCCTGAAGGCTAAATTAACCTTGTGGTTGAATCTCAATAACAAGCTCTTAACCTGGGATAACTTGCAGAAAAGAGGATGGATTGGTCCAAATCGATGTGCACTTTGTAATTCAGATGAGGAAACAGTCTCTCATTTGTTTAATTTCCGTTTTTATGCATAATTGGTATGGAAGGCAGTGTGCACGGAATTAAAGTATCAAGGGACATCGTGGATCTCTCTGGAACATAAAGCAAACGCTTGGTGGACAGAAAGATTAGTATGTTTTTACAGTGATTTCCCATCCCTTTTCTCTTATGGAATTTGGTGGGTTAGAAACACTGTCATTTTCAATAACAAAATGATGCCTCCTGAAGTAACATCATCTCTTGTGATACAATGGGTCAAGGAACATAGATCACAAGAAAAAAAGCCAAAAATTAGAATGTTGGTTCCTCCAGAGATAAACAAAGACATTCCATGGGCATATTTCGATGGTACAAGTCAAGGGGACCCTCTGCTGGAAGGATCGAGAGGAGTGCTATAGCTCTCAGATAATCATAAGATCCAAGCAAGGCTTGCTCCAAGACATTGCACTAATAATAAGGCGGAACTTTCAGCACTACAATTGGTTATGAATTTGGCCATAAACAACAATATATCTCAATTACAAGTTTTTGGGGATTCCAAAATGGTAGTTGATTGGGTGAATAGGAAGATCCAAATTAATGCACCTCATTTACAACAACTAATGAACGCTATCAGAAGGCTGTTGGAATTCTTTATAGGTTTCAAAATTTCTCACATATACAGAGAGCTGAACATGGAAGCAGATGGACTGTCCAAGTTATCTCTGCTACTAGACCTAGGTAAAATGGAAACAGAGGAAATCTCAGGAATCTGAACTCAATTACTGAAGTTTTAAATTATGCCACTGAAAATGTAAAGTTAAACATGTGAGCCCTAATATTTTTTGACAAGTTTTGGATATAGTACTTGTAATTTGGGACTACCCTCAAGAAAAAATATGAGAATTTTTTGTGAAGAAAGGATTTTGGTTATTCTATAATGAAAGTTCCTCTGGAACAATTTATTGTCACTCTTTATTTAGAGCGGCAGATATTTTCCTATTGGAAAATATATACTATTGTTGTTGTTACTTTAAAATAAGAATAATAATTATTATTATTTAAATAAATAAAGAACTATATTTAAAAAATTATATATATAGTTAGGAATAATTATTATTAATTAACTATTAATATTTATTATTATTATTTTTCCAAAATAAAAATGAAAGGAAAAAAATTCAAAATATTCTTGAATATTTTCACAAACTAGAGTAAATATGTTTCTAAAATCCAATGAAATCATGTATGGGCAAAAGCCGATAAGTATTATTGAATCTAAACTTGAAGAAATAAAAAAGAGATGCCTTAAGGAAGAAGAAACTTACACAAAATTGAAAATGATTGTATTGGAAATAAAAGAAGAAATAGTCATGAAAAAAGGAAAGGAAGACGATAGAAATGACTAAGAAAATAAAGATAAAAAGGACATAAATGGAACTGAGAATGTGGAAGACCAAAATGAATCTCCAAAAGAGGTTGTTGTGAACGACAGTAAAGAAAACAAACATATGGTTCGACATATTGATGAACCTGAAGAAGAAGTACTAGTTGAGAATAACACTAACAAAGACAAGGAGTTAGATACGCTAGACATGAAGAAACACGATGTTGATAACGATTATAAAGATGATGAAGATATCCAACATTACAATGATGAATATAAAGATGATACCAGTAGGGAAGAGTCTGAATTCGCCACTTCAACCAGAAAGGAAGGGAGGCCATGACGACCGCCTCCTTATATTCCTCCCCACAAAAGATTCTGGCCACGAAACTCCGGGAGGGATAACAAAAGACACACACCAACTACAAACCTCAAAATACGATACTTAGTAAAAAATATGTATGCCTACCAGAATTTCTTTGCGGCTTCTTACAAGGTAGGGAAATAAGGAACATTAAGAGGCCAACCAGAAAATCTATAAAATTGGCTCCTGAAGCTCCCAAACCAAGGTCATGGACATGATAATAAAGACAATAACACAAACGATGAAACAAAAGATGAAGGGGACAGTGATAAAACCCAGAGTAGAAAAAATCAAAATGAACTTGAAGAAAAATTACTTGAGAATAAAAATGACAAAAGGATAGTTTCATTTGATGATAATGCTGACGCCAATGCCAATTCTAAAAAAGATGACGATCTCATAAATTGTAACAATGAAACACCAAATATTGATGAATATGAAGATAACGTAGAAGAACAAAACCCAGAAGATGCTACGACAAATGATCAGGATAACGTCAAAAAACAAAACCCAGAAGATGTTGCGACAAACGATCAGGAGAACGCAAAAGAACGAAACCCAGAACATGTTGCGACAAATGATCAGGATAACGTAGAAGAAATAAACCCAGAAGATGTTGCGACAAACGATCAGGATAACGTAGAAGAATGAAATTCAGAAGATGCTATGACAAATGAAAAGATAAACATTCTACCAGAGGCCATAGCTCAAGATGTCCCAAAATTCTACATCAAATTAGAAGATCAAAAGAACACCATCAAATTAGAATCTTAGAAGAATACCTCATATAGTTTTTATTCGTTTATATACAGAATCATATGCATGAAAAGATTTGAATGGAAATGCGACCAATTATTTCAAGAACTGCTAAACCGTGGCACCGTTATTCGTGGCAAAAATTCTAGTTACAACACGCTCATAGTAGATTCGTGGTTGAATCTTTTCAAAGTGGAAAGACTTGTAATATACCAAACGTATATTACATTTATTAATTAATTATTATTAATTATTCATTTAGTTTATTAATTATTTATGTAAAAGTCGGCGTTAGAAGGACACGTTGTTTAAAGGTGTCTCTTCATAAATATATAACCCACATGAACTTATTGTAGAAATCATCATTCAATTTATCAAAATATATATATTTAAAAATACTATGTAACATGTAAGGTTTTAACCTTACATGATCTCATGAAATATCACAAATATATAACACATGCATAAATATGAAGTAGTTTTACAATAATTCCCTCTCCTCGAACCAACACCATAACTCTCATCCATCTCTTCATTTGCTTTGGCTTCTCTTTCCCAAATTTGGTGACATTCTTAGGCTCTCACACAATCTAGGAAATGCGTAGCTTCTTTATAGTCCACAATCTTAACTCATCAAATCCCTGTCTAAAAACATCCCGTACTGATTCCTATCAAAATTGCACATCCCTCCATATTGTAAAGCAATTAAAGTTATATACATCATTTGATGAGGGCATACAAAGTATTTGAAATATTCCACAATCTTGAGGAATACAGGTCTTGAAAAAGGTAGTGTTAAAATCATGGAGTGTGTAAAAAATCTTGATGTTTACAAAGAAGATGAAGATTAAACGGGAGATCAACGGAAAGAGAAGGAAACCAGGACCCTTGAGAGCTTGTATGTTTGCATCATTATCACTGAGGATTTTGCATGAAGCCTTGGATACAAGCTATGAAGATGGCATTGCTAAAATTATAGAACATGGAAGAGATCTTGTCATTTATATAGAAGACGAAGATTAATTGGGAGAATAAAGAAAGAAGGTAACCAAGAGTGTTGAGAGCCTATACACCTGTGCCATTGCCGCTAGGATTTTCACATGAAGTATGGCATCACAAGCAACAATAATCAAAACTTACTTAGAGCAAGTTCAATGGAAAGGGGTTTGTATATGATATGTCCCACAGCCATAATTGAAGTGCAAGGTATTTCCTAAAGAAGCCCTGAGAAGATCCAACTAGTGAATAACTGGCAGAAATATACACACTCATTGGTATCCCATGCATCAATGCACGCACGGGTATCTCGAATTTGACATTGGAGAGAATAGCATGAATTAGGGTTTGCAGAGGAGAGGTAATGTCTAAACACCCAGGAGCAGACTGAGCAGGAGCGGGGAGTAGACAGTATGCCAAAGAGCAAACTAAAGGACAGATTAGAGTTATGACAAAATCAGAGCTCTGATACCACATGAGAGGCATGGGATAACTCTAATGTTTTGGATGCTTTTGCATTAACGTGAACATCATATAAATATATCGATAAATTACCTTTGTTTTTTAATCTCCGAAAAGGTCCTTTGACTTATCAACAACTCTTAAACTTATTATTAGATAACTTAAATGCAACCTAAGTATAAAATTTACAAAATTTACAAATTAACCATAATCATGGAGGATTAAGTGTCCAACACTTTCTTTATAATGTCCTTTAACACCATAGTGAAACAACACACCCTCTTTTCTTTTCTCCTCTATGTCCGGACTAATGTGAACATGGACTTGGTTTTTACCATTGTTGGGAAATACTTCCTTCAATTATCTTCTTTTCTTTAGCCATATCTCCTGTTAAGAATCAAGTTGCAGGTGTTTCTTGATTCAATTCTTCATTTTCCCTTTTCACTTCTTGGAGTAATATTAGGATTATTTTGTAAATTAAATCAAAACTGAATTGCCAATAGTACAATTAGCTTCTCCATAAGACCTAGGAATAACTTCCAAAGAGTCATTAAATATTCTCATCTAAAACATATGATCCACATACTGTTAATTGCATCCTGAATTGGTTGATATAAAAAGCTCCCATGCTTTGTATTTCTTGCATCTTCATCTAATAAAATTTCCTTTCTAGATATAATCTTGTCCTTAGAACTTATGATTGATACATGTCAATCAAACAATCACTGTATCACCCAAATCTAAAATTATGCAGGCAAGACCTTTCCATCTCTAGCCTCCCACTTGCTGATTTCACCTTGGTTCTGCATCAACTTCTCCTTGCATTCCATGGCCTCTGAAATTATTCTGCAAAAAATGTTTCCAATTCTCTACCTTCAAACTATTAGAAATACCCCAAGAGATCAGACCTTCAATCCTGATGCCATGTTGAAAACTGGACAGGCTAAAATCCAACCTAGGACTTGCAAGCGGCCAAATGACTACTACACCATTGAGTTGCATGCCCCTTTCTGACGAGCATCCTTAACAGTTTGACTAGAAATGTGAATTACAGCACCCCCTCAAGCCACACTTAGCTAAATCCTCCTAAACGACCTCGGGCAAACCTTGGCTCCTATACCGTGCTGAAAACTAAATAAATAGCTCAAAACCAATAATATACACCTCTGATGCAATAGCTAAATCTAAAATAAATCTAAAAGATAGCCAAATGCAAGTCAAAATACAAGGTAAAACAGAATGTGCATGGCAAAATTAATCAGACAACGAAGATTTTATTTCAGTTTCCCTATTATATTCATGTAAAATTACAAATAAAATGTTACAACTTTTGGCATAAGAAAAAGAAATTTCTTCAACCTACTAATATTCCTATCAGTTTGCACTCTTATCCTAGACCTGTAAATAATTTGGATAATTATTTTTAGCATTTAGGGTCACAGCAGAAAGAACAGAGTATCAATAATACAATACAATATTATATATTTTGAAATGTTTTAGAATGGGAAAAACGGACTCTCCAACGTTTACATCTGGAATGAAAGACTTGCAGATAGTTGCGCTATTCTTATGCAAGAACCTCCAACAATTTCAATTGTCAGCAATGATAGAGTGGGCATAGAGTTACAAAAGAATAATGGAAGTGGGCACACAATCACCGTCTCTGGAAATTCAAAATTTTCATAGAGATGGCAAAGACGGAGAAAAACAGTACACTGAATGCAACCAAAATCCCTGCACAGATTCCTATCTGATCATGGTGATAGCCCAAGTATGATTTGATGAAGTCCTTCACAGACCCCTTGAAATTTGCATCATTCAATTCTGACTCCACATCTCCTAGCTGAGAGGAAATAATTCCATTGAGTGTCCAGGCAAAAGGACATATGTAATAAAACCAAATCCACCATCCAGGAATTTTCTGCATATGGCCGTAATGATGAAGATGTCAATATGTCATTTATAACTTGCAGCACAAGAAAGGGGAGAGGACATATGTAATTAAACCAAATTCACCATTTATTCAACAGAAGGGAAAAAGTACAAAATCATGTAAATTGGAAAAAAAGGGCAGACTTACAGGTTTGGGTATAAGAAAGCCTGATAGAAGATTCCATATTGAATAAAAAGCAGAGGACACTACAGCTGCTAGCTGTTGAGATGGTGTTAGTCCAATGGCCATCATTCCATAAAATGTACAGTAGGTGAAGGTCAGGAACATGAAGAGCAGGTAAAGGAAGAACTTTTCTGTAACAAACAAAAGAATGTTTCAAAACCAATCTGTCTTTGAATTTGCAGTTAAAAAATTATTGTTTACCATCTATTAAGACCGATTCATATGTTTGAAATTGACACCCTACTTGCAAATATTGGCTATGACAATTCCAGATCGTATGGTATATATATATACCTGCTGTCTTATCAAAATTTATCATAAAATATGTAATACTGCCATATATCACAGTTTGCACGAAGATATATGGAATTTCTACCAGACCCTGCTCATTTCCAAAAAACAGCTCTATGTATCAGTACCACCAAATTGAAAATTATGCAAACTAGACAGGAAAGAGGCAAAGTGATATCAGGTAACATTTGATGATTTGACATACCTGAGCTAATGCATATGGAAAGGGAGCATACATTCCAGTTGCCTTCTCCCGATAATAGACAGTTCTTTCTACGGAAACTACTGGCTGTACTGAAGATGCATTATTGACTCCAACGAACAACACAGCAGAAAATAGTGCCCCCATGACATTGAATACATCTTGAACTGTATCTCTATCAAGGGTGAACCCAACAAATCGAGATTAGTATCAAAAGACACTTACAATGGAAGCAGCGTTCCGATGCATTTGCCCTTGTATATATTATATTTTGCAGCTTACGGTGATATTTTGAATTAAAAAGAAAAAACTAGCATAGATAAGATGTTGAATAAGATCTATTAATTAATTTATCATTATTATCCTAATTACTGGTGAGTATTGGTTCGGTGCTTTTCTACGCTGATTTCCATGCCTAAGGATCATTTTGTATATACCTTCACGACATAAAAACAAGCCAGACAATGTCCTTAGCTTGTATATTATCTTCATCACCCACTAACCCAATTTTTGTTCCTTTACATCTTAAAATCTCGTTACATTCAGAGGTGAACTGGACTCGACAACCGTAAATCCTCAGTCTCCACATAATATTCTCTTCTTGTCATTCGCCTGAGGAGAAAAGGGCGTTTATATTTACTATATTCATTTAAATTCAACAAATTGCTAAGAGGTGAGACTTATAAATCTCTGTTCGTCCTAATACCAAGCTATTTGACTCCAATTCTTACATTGATTCGCAAATGCACTGCATGGCTATTATACCATGTCTCAGTATCTTTACTGCCAACTCGTATTTACTTGGAATCGTTTTTAATTTAATCATTAAAAAATTATGTTATAATTGTTTTATATCCTAGAAAAAGGGATGTTACCAATTATCACAAATCTATTTTAACCCAAGATCTATTAAGCACCAAGAGGGATCAAAAAATTTGTCTTGTGATTCTCTGTGGGTGTCCATCGAGTTGTTGTCTAGTGAACTTGGAGCAGTTGCTGTGACAATGACCCAAGTTCAAATCTTAGCGGGCATGCTCCTCCCATGCATGGGATTTGTTAAATGTGGTTATTGATGGAGCAAGCTAATCTTGTTGCAAACAGACCCTCTTTCCAAACACACATCTGATAGGAATCCAGTAGAAAACTAGGGTTTCTATATGCGCGCGCGCATATGTGTGTGTGTCCATTGAGTTGTGGTTTAGTGGGAACTTGGCTGGTTGTTATGACAATGACCCAAGTTCAAACTCTGGTGAGCATGCTCCTCCCCTGCGTGGGGTTTGCCAAATGTGGTTATTGATTGACTAAGCCAATCTTGTAGCTAACAGAACCTCTTTCCAGGGACAAATCTGATAAGAATCCTGTAAAAATTTCAAGCATCAATAGCCATGATCCAAGGCCCACGCATGGTGTAACAATATCTCAGTAGCATTCTGAATCAACCCAGATCATCAAAAGTTTGATCTACGTTCTGGATCAATAGAAACTCCAACTTTTTGTATCACTGGATTCTGAACATTGGAGAAAAGTTTGTCACAAGGTTAGACAACTCCAGGCCCACACATGGTGGAACAAAGCCCTCAAGGGAATTCTGAATCAACCCAGATAATCGAAAGTTTGATCTAAGTTCTGGTTCAATAGAAACTCCAACTATTTGTATATTTGGATTCTAAACATTGGAGGAAAGTTTGCCACAAGGTTAGACAACTCTGCTATTGATCATTAATGTAGGNATATATATATATATATATATATATATCAACTATTTTGTATGTTGGCTTTTATGCATTACATTCACACAGAAAGTAATCTGGATCCTCCCCCACCTACGGGGTAGGGCCTCTCCTCTCAGTGCAACAAACCCCACAAAACATTGTGAATTTCATAAATTAATTTGAAGAGCTACGAATTTCTATGGAAGCCTAATATGTCAAATAATTTTACACACTGCCATTTGAAACAAAATGCTACAAGCACATTATGAGAAAAAGAAGAACGGTCTTAAGATGGAAAACCGTTTTATTTTATTCACTTCAAACATATAGTTCAAGAACAAAGCATATGTACAACAAAATAAAGTGATTAGGTTTTACCTACCTTACTGGATACCCCACCCAATAAACACATCACGAATCAGACAATCAAACTCATCGACTCATAGATTTGTCCTTATTATGATTCAGACTCACTTGCACGTGTCCCACTTGAGTCTGAATCGCAAGCTAAGAGAAAAGCACGAAGGACTGATTTAAAGGGACACCCTAGCAGAGAAAGGTTTTCAATGAACAAGTTGCCATATTTTGTTATCATTTTGGAATAGTAGTGTTCTTTTACATTCTTCTCACCGAAATTATGGTTCAATCATCAAGCATTACAGCTAAAACTCAAAGGAGGAGGAGGAATGGCATTGGTAGGTTCTCTCCTTCTCATCCAACTAATAATCATAGTGCTATTGTCACAACTCCATTTGTTGGAAGTGGAGCTGACAATGCTAGGCCTAGAAGTGGTAATATGGCTACAAGCCTGCAACTATAATAAGACAAAACTAAGAGAGTAAATGATCAAAGGGAACTATGGAACTCAAAGAAAAGGGCATGAGCATGAGTAGCTTGTTGGAGGAAACTGTTATTGGATTCTCAACTATTGCCAAGTCAAATTTAAGAGAATCTACTTATATGTAAAGGGTCATTTGTTGGCCGTCAAGGATCACAAAAGTGGAGCATGTCCAAAAGTATCTTCGAGCTAGAAAAGAAGTATGCACAAAGAGTATCTGCTGAACAGGGAAAAGTGACAATGGCACATAGGATATACAAAGATGATGATACCCTTTCATTCTTGAAGAAGTCATCTAGAAGTGGGGAGTGGGTCCGATTTTGATTGCAGACCAACAATAGCAACAAGGAAGAGGCATGCTCTTTGTTACACCCCAAATTGTCCACACCATGCTTACCAAGATACACCAGAGTTGGTCTAGTTGGGCTCAATACTCGTGGTCTGGTCCTGGCAGGTCCTCTTGGTTTTCATTCCAAGAAGTGTTGGCTTAGTGGCATTGTTGATTTCCCGTTGATGGGCAGAAGTCCTTCGTCATGTTGGGTCATTGTGCCCTAGGTTGGTGTCCAGTGCTTCTTGGGATGGACGGGCACATGGCTTAGGGGCTCCTAGTCACACTCATGACTATGCTATGTAGAAGGTGATTGAGAGTGTAAGTGTTGTCATACCCGATTTAACACACCTCATTTATGCCCACTTGGACCTTTCTTTTCTTGTATGACCCCTCCTCTTGGTTCACACTTGCATGCTTCATCATGATGTCATCCTCTTCAAGAAGCCTTGCCTTGCTAAAGGGGGTGGACGTTTAGGGATCTTCTACATTGTTGGGGTTAGTTGGGGCATGACATCCTCCCCCAACTCATCACTTCATTCAGATGAAGCCATTTTCACTATTTTATCATTATTTTTAATCTTTTGAGGTTTAATCCCTGGCTTGTGGGTGACAAACCCTAAAATGAAGTCATTAATTTTCAATAAGGTAGACTCTACAGTTCGATAAGACTAGGAAGACTTGTATAAATAAAGGATCCTAGCACTCATTTGCAAATAAGACAAGGGTCCTAATATGTACTTATTTCTTTTTCTCTTGGTGTATTGGAGCATTTGAGTGAGGCACACCTCACTTTTTGGCATGATCTTTATGTGATGAAGATTGAATAATGATATTTCTAGGGTTTACTACCTTGCAAGATTGATCCAAAGAATAGTTGTAATAACTTGCGCCTAAGGAGGACCTAAGAACTCTTTCTCTTGCTCTTTCCTTAGTTGATGTTGGTAAGATCTTTCCATTTTCTTGTTTGAATTTGCTTTTTCTCCTTAATCAAGGTATATTACGGTTTTATTGGCATCTCGTTAGTCTTGTTTGAGAAGACCTTCCTTTTGAATGAGCCCTCCATTGTAGGCCTTGAGAGTCATTATTTTCCCTAATTAGGGTTTGGCTAATTCAACCTAGTATCAGGTTACTAGCCTTTTCCCTAGTTGGTAAATCTTGAATAGCCCAATTGAGTAGGGACATTGACCTTGATCTCTAATTGCCCTAGGATTCGAGACTAAGGTCATCCTTCTCTATTTAATCAAAATTTTGTTGTATACATATTTTCTAAATACCAAAAAAATATAATATTGGAAAACCCTAAAAATTAGAAAATTTTATATCTCAAAAAATATTTGCAATTTGGAAGTTCTATTCGGACAGAAAAGTGTGCCCTAGTTGAATTAATGGTGAATCCTTAAGGGTGTTTTGTTCTTTTGGTGGATTTGTGAGATTCTCAGCGACTTGTGCTTGCTAGGGTTTGGTTTTGCAGATCTGTTATTGCAAGTACAAAAGGTATATTCATCATTTCAGTCAAGTTTGAAGACCTAAATAGTAGGATTTTGGGCCTAGATTGACCCCTAGGGGCCTGGAAGGTCATTGAGGAACGTGATAAGCAGGACCACCATCTATTTGAGGGTTGTTCTAGGGAACATACCATATATCTTATTTTTCATTCCCAGATCTGGTTTAGTGTTTCTCTTCACCCTTTGGAGGATGGCCCCTTTCCTTACTATACAAGGTAGATATTGTTACCTACTAAATTGCACTTAGGTGGATTTCTAGTGAGCCGACAAAGTTATAAACAAGCCAGTTGTTCATCATCGGTGCTTAGAAGTTCCATAGTTCATCAAGGCCATTTTTTTGGGCCCCTTTTTAAATAATTACATGTTCATACCCCATGAGGATTTTGTAATAAATGTGTTAGCATGGCAAACGTTTTGTAAAGTACTTGGCTTCCTAGAACTTAGAAATCAATCTGATTATTCCAAGGTGTTTTTTCCCTTGTTAATTATGCAATGTTGAATAAGCGATGTATAATTTTTGAATTTTTCACCGTTCCTTCAAAGTTGAAATGGTCGTCTTGGTGGTTATGCCTTATCAGGTTGTTAAAGTTCATGTGTCAATGTATATAAGCATGCTATACACTATTTTGAGTCATTATGAACATGTATTAGGATCCCCTTAAGTTTTTTTAAAGTTCTAAGAAAAATCATTTTTCTCGCAAACTTAGGCCATTTTTTAATGGTTTAAATGGGAAATTTCATATTGTAATAAAAGAGTGGTTTGGAGGCCGACTTTTTTCATGGGGGTGCTCATTTTCACACTCAAAGAAACCCCTTTAACCCAAAACCCGCTTTTCCTATGTTCTAGGTGATTAAATTATCACTTGGAGCAATTTTTCTTATTGGGGCGACAAAATATCAAAAAATGCCAAAAATGACACAAAATGACAAAAATCCAACGTCATGTGGGGACATGTGAAACTCATTTTGAAAGACAACTAAGGTGGCAAGTTTGTAATTTAGTGGAGGGAAACCCATCCCAAGCATAAAGCATCATTTTTTAAATAATAGTTTAGGGCTAGCGAATCATCTAATTTTGAGGGATGCGCTCCATTTTTCCTCGTGTTGCATACATGGAAAATATTAATGGCTAAACGGGGATTGGATGAGGGTGCATCTCCTTATGGAGATGTGGAACCTGTACATTGATTTCAAATCCAATCAACTCCAACTCCCCCAATTATCTCAAGTGATCACTCCATGCGCCTTTTCACCTGGTTAACGACTTGATATGTGGCTTCAAAATTCAAACAAATGGTTTGGTGAGACTTTGGTGACATTGCATCTCTCTATTGGAGAAGTGGCACACCCTCATGAAATCCAACTCCAACAAAATCCCATGATCATTTCTACGTGTTGGAAATTGTGCAACTTCAGAAATTATTCTTATCGCACTTGTATTGTCTTTCCTTGTACCTCGTATGGGAGATCATACTGATGTAATTACTCATGTAAACCCTAGAAAGAATCAATGTAAACCTTGGGGAAAGATTACACAAGAAAATAATAAAAATAAAATTACTTTTGTATTTCCCCAAGGTAGGTCGGCCCATTCAGTTAGACAAGTTGACCCCGTTAGGGTAAAAGTCAATTTTTGTAATGTGTATAAATAGAAGGCAGGTGCAACTCATTTAGACACTGATCCAAACAAGCAAGTTCGCTCTCTCTCCTAGAGAAGTTTGCATCATCAATAGAAGGAGGTTTTCTGTGGTTGTATCTTAGAGAGACTTTTCTCTCTCTCTTTCTTCTTCTCTCTGCTCTCAGAAGCTATTTTCTCTATACAAAGGTTTGTAGGGTTTTCCTCGATTGGGTTTCCCAGGATAAATTGTTGTGTCCTTTGTTTCTGTGCTTTGTCTTTCTTCTAGAGATCCTCTGATTTATTTGCAATTAAGTTATATTGTTGTAATCTTGTAAAAATTAACATGGTTTCAGAGCAGTTCTAGAAGAAGCCATTACCGAAAGCTACGGTTTGACCTTTCAAGTCCTTCCCTCATCTCTTCAGCAGAAAAAGAGTTGTAGAAACTTCGCTCTAGGGGAGGCATATCTTTTGGTGAAGGAAAATCCAAATCCGAGAAGTTTCATTTTTTACCTAATTTCACTGTTGTAGAAATTAGGGTTTCAAGTTTTGTGTTGATCAGCCCATTGTTTTGGCTCGCCCTCACCTACCCTCAACTCGCCTTCATAGGGCCAATCTACCTGTGAGGTTAGTTTCTTTAAATCAAAAGTTCATTTTTGATCCAACTCCTATTAGGATTTCTGGTTTAGATCTGCAAATAAGATTATTGGAATGAAGGTTGAAGATCATTTTGATGGGGCTACAAACTTCATATCCTGGAAGCCTAGGGTTCTTCTCATCCTAGAAAAAAATGATCTCTTGAAGTTTGTCAATGAGAAAGTTCCAGAACTAGAAGCAAAAGAAGACAAGTCTTAGTGGAGGAAGATGATGTGAAAGCAAGGAGAATTTTGGTGGACTCAATCAAAGATCACTTGGTTCCGCAAATATCATAAAAGAAGACAACTAGGAAGATATTCAAGACCTTAAAGAAGTTATTTGAACACTGTAGCATCAGTCTCTCACATTGAGGAACCAACTATCAAATATGAAGATGATTAAGTCGGAATCAATTGCCTCATTTTTCATGAGGATCATTGAACTTTGGGACAAGCTAAGGGCCAATGGAGATAACATTGAAGATAAGGAGCTTGTCATGACGACCCTAAATGGTCTTCCTCCATCTATTGATGGACTAAATGGACCAAATGCATGATGACACCTCTCGACGGACGGAGACAGTGTTGACAACCTTCAGTATGTATAGAGATGATTGAGACAGGTGAGATGTACAAAAGGGACTAGATGTTAGTGAAGTTGATGATGACCATATTTGAAGAATACCTTCCTTGTTGAGAGGGAGTGTTGGAAATTGTGCAACTTCAAAATTTATTCTTATCGTACTTGTATTGTATTTCCTTGTAAGTCCTATGGGAGGTCATACTGATGTAATTATGCATGTAAACCCTATAAAGAATCAATGCAAACCTTGGGGAAGGATTACACAAGAAAAGAATAAAAAATAAAATTATTTTTGTATTTCCCCAAGGTAGGTTGGCCCAAACAATTAGACTAGTCGGCCTTATTAGGGTAAAAGTCAGTTTTCGTAATGTGTATAAATAGAAGGTAGGCGCACCTCATTTAGACATTGATCTAGACAAGCAAGTTCGCTCTCTCTCTCCTGGAGAAGTTCGCAGCATCAACAGAGGGAGGTTTTCTGGGGTTGTATCTTAGAGAGACTTTTCTCTCTCTTTCTTCTTCTCTCTGCTCTCAAAAGTTATCATCTCTATACGAAGGTTAGCTGGGTTTTTCCCGATTGGGTTTCCTAGGATAAATTCTTGTTCCCTTTGTTTCTGTGCTTTGTCTTTCTTCTAGAGGTCCTATTATTTATTTGCAATTAATTTATATTGCTAAATCTTGTAAAAACTAACACTACAAACTCAAACTCACGCCTTCTTCCACTTCAATTGGGTGCACCCCCCCCTGGGGTCTCCTTTTGCTATTTAAGCAAATATTTTGCTCATTGTTTAACATGGTCAAAGGACCGAAGGAATGCTCTTGCTTGTATTGTATTGTTTTACTCTTTCGATTCTCGAATAAAGAAGGCTTCGGAGGCACCATCTTCACTGTCTCCATCCATCCATTGTGTTCCTTTCTTTCTTTTTCCCACTAGAAAGGTGGGGGAAATCCTAGATGGAGACCTATTCCATGATAGAGGTGATGGATCGTGTTGTTTTCATTATTATCAGCACTTACAGGCTTTATTATTATTAATATGACATGGACGGGGCCTCTGACATACATTTTTATTGACATATGGTGTATGGGTACTCATTCCTAGTGGATTTGGACATTCTAAGTCCATTTATGCACTCATTTTTCAGTTTCAAGCATTTTCATAGGAGGTATGGGTCATTTTATCAGTTTGCAGCAGTTTGGCCTCAGAAAAAATAAAATAAAATGCTTTGCAGTTGATGGTTGTATCTCCTAAGAAGTCAAAAGGGGCACATAGAGTGTAGCCAGTCGATGTTACCATATTACTATGGTATCGAGTCCATTTTTGCAGTCAGTTAACGTCCAGATATAATCACCAGTGAGATATGAGCAGTTTTATTTTCCTGCGGCAGTATTTTGATGATGAAAATGGTTAATGAAGAAATTGATCTGGGTAATTGAGGCAAGGAAATGACATGGAATTGGTCTGAGGCACAATCTTGGGGTCATCTTTATCCGTCAACATCAGTTTCACTCATCATGGGGTCCACACGTCCTAGCATTCTCCACCTAGGGGCTTTTTTGATGTATTTTGAGGAGGACATCCTAGTGATTTTGATCACTTTACGATAGAATTAGTGATTATACTTTATGATTGTGCCATGTGACCATGCTAGAGAAGGATTTGTCTAACCTCCTAGCCCCAACCATGTGCTATGTTATATCTTACACACTTCATGTGGTGCGCCCCTCCTTGAGCGTTTTGGTGGGTGGGCCCCCCTTCTATTATTGAGTTGATCCATGTATTGAGTGTTCGACTAATCTTAGCCATTGATTAGAGTGATTGTATCTTTTAATCTTAGGACTTGATCTTCTTGGATCTAGGTTTTGTGTATCGGAGAGATCTTTATATTGAGATGCTCTCTTATTGTAAAAGGACTTTTGGCTCTTGTATTTTCAAAGATAATAAGAATATTTTTGCACAAATTCTTGGAAGCTTTGTCGAATGTTATTGTGTCGAGATTGGAAAGTCTTTTTATTTGGCATTCTTGAGGATCTTTTCTTTTCCATATTATTTTGTTGCAGGGGTCGTTTTAATTTGCAGGGACGTTTTGGAGAGGGCGTTATTGTGGGGGAGATTCCCATATCACACCTTCAAATCGATTTCAGCTCAGGGGGTTTCTTTATTGCATCTTTTGGGATCATTTAGATTTTTCATGATTTGCTCTGTAGATTTATGTTTCTAACTTGTGGATCAATTCTAACTTTCGGGTTGATTGGTTTTGCAGAAGAGGGGCACGTTGATCACTTGGAGAGCATAACGATTTCACTAGGGAAGCAAAGAGATCACTTGCAATTGTCTAGATTGGGAAGATCATCACCATACTTGATGGTCGCAAGGATTCCATGTACGTTTTGCATGTATTTTATGTTTTGGGGGTCTATTCCAACTGTCAGAACAAAACCCTTATTTTTAGAAACCCTAGTTTTTCAGATCTGATATATCAGGTACTTATTTGATGACGACCATTAAAAACCACTTAGGAATAATTATTTAAACCCTAGATCTAAAGTTTGGCATTACTAAGACTCCATTTACCCTTGGATCTAGCACTAGTCTTTCTAGGTGGGGCACCCTCCTTGGGTTGTTGGTCAACTCTTCATATCTATCAGTTGGGTATGTCTAAACCCGCTCTAAATCAACATATCTACTCTTCAAGCATCCAAATCTAGTCATTTCTTGCCCCAATCTACTCTTTTGGGTCCACTTCATCCATAATTGCATAAACCCATCTAGACTAGATCTATCTAGATCTACACTATCATATTCATTGTGGTACATTTCACTGTAAGTTGGGTAATTTTCCTTCTCTTTAAGCCTCCCCAACTTTATCCTAACTGAACCTACCACATTTATCTGCTAGATCTAGATC
>LPNX010029170.1:86710-98687 GCA_001517045.1 Pseudotsuga menziesii | reverse complement strand
CCCCCCCCTCCCCCGCCTTGATCATTCTCTGAATTGATCTAAAGTGAGAAGAGCCCGTCCAATGTGACAACTACCTTTCATTTGTAGTGGACAAGGCCCTTGTGGTGTCACCGGTTAGATACCTCACCTCTACTGTCTCAGATAGGATACCTTTAGTGGGTAGCTACACTTTGTGTGATAACAGGTAGCTCGAGCTCATAAGCTACTTCCCCAATTCTCTTAACTACCCTATATGGACAATAAAAATGAGGCTTCATCTTTTTTTTCTCTGCTTTTCTTCAATGAAGACTATCTGTATGGCTGCAACCTCAAAAAAAACAAGTCTCCTACCTCGAAACAATGCTCAACCCATTTCTTGTCTGCGGAAGTCCTCTACTGGTTCTGAGCTAGCCTACTGTAGATTATCCTTAAGGACCATAAGAATATCTTGGTTCTCATGTATCTAGCCTTTGGATATGGGGGCCCTGTTATCCCCAAACGTTATGTCCGCAAAAGAGCATCATATCCATACAATGATTGGAATGGGGTCATACCAATGGACATATGGTAAGTGGTATTGTAACAATGTTCTCCTAGGTGCCCCATTTAACCCATGCTCTCATTTTTCCTTATACATAATTGCACAAATACCCCTCGACCCATTTGTTTACAATCTCCGTCTAGCCATATGTTTGGGGATTATAACTAGTGTTGGGCATAAACTTTGTACCTACCAATCTAAACATATGCTTCCAAAATGAACTGACAAACTTGTTGTCCCTGTCATTGACAATGAACTATGGCATCCCATGGAGTTTGAACACCTCCCTAAAAAACAACTCTGCTACCTGCACTATTGAATAGTCGAATGGAATGGTGAAGAAGTGTGCAAAGTTGCACAACCTATCAACCACTACATAAATGTAATCTCTACCCTGTACCTTTGGTAGACTTGTGATGAAGTCCATCGACACACTTTCCCACTTCTGCTCTGGAATGGGTAGAGTATGCAATAATCCTATTGGGTGAGCATGCTCTCACTGTTCTACTAACAAGTCACACACTTCCACACATGCTACAATACATCATCCTTGAGGCCCTTCCATGGGAACTCTCTCTAATGTGCCTATAAGTTTTGAAATATCCAGGATGTCGTGCCAATGATGTATCATGTGTGGCCCTCATGATATTTTCTCCAAGTTTGTACTTCCACACTAAGTATATCTTTTCCTTGTAGAAGATAATGTCATCCTACTTGTCGTTCTGAATGTGACCATCCATCACCTCACAAGCAAACTTTTTCTTGGAATACTCCACCAAAAGGTGGGCTTTCCAATAGGACCAGATCTCCATCAGAGAACACCTTGTCGGTTTCCTGGAGAGGGCATTAGCAATAATTTTTTTCTTTCCTTTCACATACTCTATGTCGAAATCATAGGCTTGGATTTTACTTACCCATTTTTGTTGTCTCTCATTTAAGTCCTTCTGCTCTAAGAAAATTGCAAGTTGTTGTGGTTCGTCCTAGCCACGAATCTTCCACCTACCAAGTACTGCTTGAACTTCTCCAAAGCATGCATAATAGTGAGCATTTCCTTGTCGTAGATGGAATAGGGTCTCTTTGTCTCCCTGAGCTTTCGGCTCTCAAATGTTATTGGATGTTTATTATGCATCAAAATAGCACCTATGCCCTCACCTGAAGGATCACACTCAAGCACAAATGGCTGAGTGAAATCGGGAAGTGCAAAAAATAGACAAGTGCTCATCAGCTCCTTGATCTTGTCAAATTCTTGTTGATCCTCATTCATCCACCTGAATGCCCCTTTCTTTGTGAGATATGTCAAGAGTGCACCGAACTGTGAGAACCCTTTAACAAAGCTACTGTAATAATTGTGCATGCCATAAAATACTCGTTAAGGTTTAGAAAACCTTGCCACATTGCATCACACAAGTACATAGAAAGACAACTCTAGCACTAGTCTCAAACTCATGTCCACCCTATGGTTTGAGTCCTCAAACACTAGGTATTCAACTCTAGCATCATCACAAGCAACAAGACCTCCATGGAAAATCAAAACTAAAATTACCAATTCTTCTTTTAGGCAAGGCATCACATCAAGCTCATGGCTCGTCAAGATAGGATCTCCATCATCTTGCCCTAACCTCCATGCATCCAACAAGAACAAGGCTAAAAGATCATACAAGGAATTTCTCCACTCTTCAAGTCTTCTACTAAGGTAGAAACCTTAGCACTACAATAAGAACTATAGGAAAAACCATGATCACCTCCAACATCATGTTCTTCTCTAGGGTTTACTTGCATAAACCCTAGCATCTCACAAGCGAAAACCTTAGTATCACACGAGAAATCTTTGGTGTGTCTCTCTCTTCTTGCCTTCTCCTAATGTTTCCCTACTAAGCCTTGCCTCTTACTCCCTACAAGATTTCTCCAAGACAATTACAAAGATAGAAGAGAGTACAATGATGACTATAATTACAAGGGCTCTCTCCTCCCTTTATATATAAAATAAGTAAGGGAGGCTAACATAAAACAAGGACTTATGTCCATACAAATATCCAACAAGGAAACCCCACATGGAGCGCTCTACGATAAAAGGATGTGCATGCATCAAACTAGGGTTTATCCAACCCCCAAGGTGAAATTCCCTCCAAGCAATCCTTCTTGGGCACAATGACCCTCCTCCAAGATGGTGCACTCTCCAAGAAGTTTGTAGTCCTACACTCCGTTGTCCATAATCCTCATGAAATGTGGTCCTCTAATTATGTGCTACATGTCCTTTCATGTACCCAATGCTACTCTCATATATGTCAATGTGACTGCAATGCTCCTATGCTTAATTCAACATGTGTGCCTAGGTCCACAACCAATCTCCAAGAAGTATGCTCCTGAACTCAAACATCCTCACGTCAAGTGTCCAACATCCAAGGTGTACACCACATGGTCCCAAGTTCCTAGGGTTAAGTGCCCACATCCAAGTACCCTTGGTCAGTTCTTAGCCTAATTCCAAGTTTTAAGAAAACGGGTAAAATATCGACATTTAACTTAAATTCTTTAACGTTTAAATTCAAAAATAAGATCCACATTTAAATATCTTTGGTAATGATCTCAAATTCCAGGAACTCACACAAATAAAGTAAAATTGAGTTGTTTTTCTAGTTTCATCAGACTTGGCACATTTTCAACATTTCAGCACTATATGAGATAAAAGAATTCAATCTTGGTCTTCTATAGCTCATGCGATGGGGGAATTGAAGGATTATAAGACCAAAACATAAAAACTGAATTCTTGCATGCAAGAAACAAGAAAATGCGTAGGGAACATGTGCTGGTAATGAAATTAACCATCTCATTACTACACACGATTCAGCATAAGGGGTACACGGTTTGAGTTGGCAGCTCAACTCAACAATGGAAACTAAATGGTTCAATAGAAAACAAAGTAGCTTGGAAGTAATCGAACTAAGTGTATGGAATTTAGTGTAATAGGAATTGTCTATCCCTATAAAAGAAAAAAAATATGATGAAATTTCTCTGTCATACAGGCCACCGGAAAACACTCTTCTCATGGACCATTTGTGATTATTTAGAGATTGCCCCAGCTGTGGCAAAGATAGTTGAGTCAAAGAAATATTGGAGCTGATTTGGCACTATTTGTGGGCTGATTTCAGTGCATAGCTGATTTTGATGATATGTTGTGCCAATTTATTGTATCGTTAGT
Organism: Pseudotsuga menziesii; assembly: GCA_001517045.1. Lineage (NCBI taxonomy): Eukaryota > Viridiplantae > Streptophyta > Pinopsida > Pinales > Pinaceae > Pseudotsuga > Pseudotsuga menziesii. The sequence continues at coordinate 94,971 of LPNX010029170.1, read as the reverse complement.
TTTTTTGGAATCTAGAGGCCATTTAGAGCCTCAAAGTTTAGGTATTTTGGTTCAGATATGTATCACATTCAATGTTGTTTTCCTATATTCACCCTCACATGCTATATACATGAGAAAACTTTGCATTTTTGGTGTCTAATGTTGATTTTGGAGTAACTGAGGGAAAGTACTCTGCATGGTGTAATCCAACTTTTTGTACCATGGTTGGGTTACCTGAGGAGCTGCCGGTTGACAGACTTGTTCAAAGTCTGATTCCAGTGTATCAGTTGATCCGTCTGCATGTCTAGCCAATATTGGCTAGCCAGTTTTTTATTTGAATAATTTTGACCATGGCCCCGCGGGGTTTGTAATAAAATGTGCTAGTAGGGTATTTTTGGGTGGTTCGGTATCCTAAGACGTAGAATCTCAAATAAGGTATTCCAGGGAGTTTTTTGCCACTGACAATTATGCTTTGCCTTCAGCCGAGTATAATTGACGAGGTTTTCTCCCGCTTCCTCCAAAGCTGGAATGCCCGATGTTGAAATCTGGGCCTTGGGGGGTTATTAGAGCCCAACTAAGTGTTATAAACCTACTAGGCATTATTTAGGCAGATCATGGTCATGTCCTAAGTCATCTGGACACATAAAAAAATTTCGAAAAAAATATTTTTTAATTATTTAATTATTTAATTACTTTTCCTAAGTTTTTTGGGTTAATTTTTCCATAAATTAAATGGAAAAAACCTGTTCGTGGTAAGTCGGTCATCCAGACTCCGAATTCAATGATTGAAGGCTCTAACCTCAAGCCAATAATCATTCTTGATTAGCCAGCCAGTCAGAACCAACTTTTAGATCAACAATCAGACACATAATGCCTTTTTTCTCAAAAAAGTCAGTTTTGAGTAAAAAAATGAAATTTTATTAAAAAATGATTATTTTGGAGAAAATTAAAACTCTCCAAATTAATCCAAATTCAGTAAAATAAAAGGCTAAATGACATCTCATGGAGCACTTCTGATGATTGGAGTTATCATAACTCAGCTTCAGTCATCATTAAGAGAGCAATTAATTTATTATCAGTTAGTAGACATGTCATCTCCATCTAAAGAATGAGATGGAGAGCACTCATTGGTCCGGTGATTTGATCGAGGTGAATACTAAAGCTTACACCATTAGTAGGCTTCCCAAACCTAGCAGAGGCTGCTTCCAGACCTAAAAGGTGGGTTTACCAACATTACAGTGCCTCCTTCAACAGCTCACGCCCCTCTCTCTCCTGAGGGCGCCTTCCACACGTGTGGGCTCATCTGTGGATGGATTTCAGTGTTTAGGGTTGGAGTGGGGGCGCCTTGCCTGGGTGGAGGCCTCCCCTCACTCCCGGTTCTTCGATTTAGGTTTGGACCTCTGTTTGGTGGCCAGGCTGGTTAGGGTATGAGGATTGGTTTTAGGGTTTTAGCACTCTCTCATTGTACAAATAGAGGCTCCTTTAGCTCTATTCGGATGGATTTTTGTGTAGAGAAACTCTGGTGAAACTTTTGTAATTGCTTGTTGCTTCTATGCAACCATTGGAATAAAATTAAGGCTTTGGAGGCTCATGTGGTGTGATTCTTTGGATGATTGCACTTGATGGACGAGGTGATGTTGTTTTAATGCTTTTCTTTCTTGTCTATTTGAGATTATGATGTTATGCTTTAGAAGGTTTCTGTAAGCACATAAGCACATGTATTTGCGGTTTGCAAGTTAGCTGTTTATTGATTTACTTTAAGAACTTAAAAAAGAGCATTGTTTTATTCATCTATAGTTCATGCTCTTCTTTATTTCAATTTGTGAACAATACATGATCTAATCTTTTGTATGGCAAGTCTATGAGTGTTATTTTGCAGATCCTTCCATCCAACCAAGCAAAAGTTCGAGCTCAGCTGCATCTTCTTCTCTTGGAGTCAAGTACACTTTTCCGGTAATTGCATGCTTCACGAGATCCAAGTGCTTTAAAAAATATCCACAGGTTTGACCATTCTCTCCTTACTTTTATTCATCTTTCAAATTAAAAATATTTATTTTCTTGGGATTAGAGCACATTTGGGCTAAAGTGAACATTCATTCACTTAGCTTTTGCTCCGGTTGACTGCCCTGTGCTTTATTTTTAGCCTTTTAAGCCTTTTATTTGCAGCCTTTCCTTCCCTTCGTTTGTTGTCCACTTTTCCCCACTTTTTACTCTTTTGGACAGCCCTCTTTTGCCTCCTTTTTCCACTTTTTGCAACCCCTTTCCACCCTCTTTCTTCAACCATCTTTCGGGATGTACTTTCAGCCTTTTTCACCCTGATTTGCAGCCCTCTTTCTCACTTAATTTCCAACCTTCTTTGACTTGTCTTTTCCCCTCTTTTAACCCTTTTTTCACCCCTCTTACCTTGCCTTTTGCCTGCCTCTTTTTTTCCTTCTTTTCGGTAAGTTTGGGTAAGTGTTTGTAGCAAGTTTGTAGATTAAATTTCAAGTTATTTTTTATCAACTAATATCATAACAAGTGTGTGACTAGAGCTCTTAGATTGCAGACAGATGAAGGAGAGCCCAAAAACCACGAACAAACAAGGAGTGCAAAAAGAACAAAAAGACTGCTATCCCTCTTCTTTCATCCCCTTCTTTCCCCGTTCTTCCAAGAAGCAAAGAACACATCATCATTGTAAAAGATTAATAAAAAAAAGGCTGAGTGGGAGCAAGTCTCCTTTCTTTCTTACTTCCCCTATTTGGGGAAGTGTGTCTTGTGTTCATTTTCATGATTTACTTAGTTCAGTTTTCCTCAAGCAATTAGTTTAGCTCTCTGATTAAACTTAGTTTCATTCTTACTAATTGCTAGTTGTTCCTTAGCTTCATTTCCACTAATTGCTAGATTCATCAATGCTTGTTGGTGTCTTGTTATAAATTGTTAAATCATAAAAAGAACCAAAATCTCTTGAATCTCACCATAAGGTGGATCAAGAGTGCTCTCTGTCGAAGAGTTTTAATCAACCACCTTTCATATTAATTGTTGTGTTTGTTTAATCAAATCATCCATAAGTAAGACTCTTGAACTTGTAGAAACACAAGTCAAGAGCACTCTCTATCGGAGAGCATCTTAGGTTTGCACAACCCTTGCATTAGTTTCATCTAGATTAGCTAAGTCTTTTGAACCATTGTCATAAGACGAGGTCAAGAGCGCTCTCTATCGGAGGGTTTTAATTAATTAACTTAATAAAACTTGCAACTCACACCCCTTTAATTAATTAACCTCCCTCCCTCCTTGCCGGAGTATGCTCTGACCGACCCTAGATCGGAGTACCCAGAAACGACACTGGATCTTTAAACCCCGCAAGAGTAACCTAGTAACACTTAAACACCCCGTAACCAACGCACCGGCGTTGTAGGGATTCTTCCAAAGTACTTCCTAGTAGAGGCGTCGGAACCTCCCGCTGTCATAGATTCTCGGCTAGCTGGTCACTTGACAGAATCAGCCTAGGATACTGGGCGGGCCCGACATGTCTTCAACGGAGGCAACTTAGAAGAGTCTTCCGGCTTTGATAAACCTTTTTGTTGACACCCTAAAGAAAGACCACTGTTAAAAACTCTTAAAAATTACCAAGAGCACTTGCAAAACCTAACATTCACTGGCATCTTTTGGGATTCACATCTTTCTAAACACAAAGCATCTCTGATAATTTTACTCCATAAGCACTGGTTCCATCTTTTAGCACTGTTGATAATCTAGGCCATTTGTCCATTGAATGTTTGATTATAAGCCATATCTGTGAATGCTTTATTTATTTTCGTGAATTGCTCAAATATTTGTCTATCTTTTAATTCCAGTGATAGCAACATGGATTGCTCTGTCTTGTGCTCAATTCATCATATTAATCATCTAAAATCACAGAAACTCCTAAACAACACCCATCCACATCTGAAAACATTTAAAACTTAACTTAAACATTGAACCATAGAAAACTCTTTGTTAGAGACTACCCCCCTTGGCTTCGTTAGGAGTTAGCCTAAACGGAGAAGCTAGGAGTAGGTGATAGTACCTAGCTCTGTGCTTGCCCCCAAGGTCACACCTCTCCCACTTTTTCAAGTGAGGAGACAGCTTTCGGAAGATTTCTACTGCTGGTGTGCAATCGGCGGACAACACATGGCTTCAGTGTCGGAAGCATGCATGAGATGTCCAGACTAAACCTTTTTCACTCTTCCAGAAAAAGTGACTTTTATTATTTTTGGTGAAAAGTCAATTAATTAATTTGACTTTATTTTTCTAAGAATCTAAAGTGAATTTGGAAAAATATTTCAAGATGGAATTAGGGCTTTGGAACCCTAAAATTCACTAGAGGATTATATAAGAGTGGCAGAGGGTAAAGGAAAAAGCAATTGACACATTCACTCATTCCAAGATTGACCGAGAAGGAGCAGATATTCTTGAGCAGCCAAGGACAAAGAACTAAGGCCCAAATTCAAAGAAAGATGGCACACTTCCTTAAGTCGTGAGGACATAGAGGAGGGCAAAGATTCTAAGGCAGCTGTAAGGGATGACATCACTAGGTTTTTCAGCAAGCAGAGAGAGGGTGCATCCATTCCAAGACAGCAGCACAGCAGGCCGTACAGCTGTACGAATTGGAGGCACACATGGGGGTTGAGCCGCACTTTCCAAGGTGCATTAAGTGCAGCTGTTTTGCTGCACGGGATTGACCAAGACATTTGGAACAGATCCCAAGGCGCCAGGTTCCTTTATCTGTGAAATTTCTGCTGCAATAATTTCATGTTTCTTTTCTGGCACAATTTTCAAAAAAACTCTGTTTTGCTGGTTTTTCCCAATTGTGTTTCCAGGGTAAAAAATTGTGTTTATGGTGTGATTGGTTTCTTGTTCCGCTCTGCATGTTATCAGAGTTATGGAGCATCTGTATTACTGTTCAGAAAATCAGATCTAAGAATTTTTATTCAATTCCATGCTTGCATGCATCTGAGATTTATTTGCCTGCAATCTGAGTTATTTATTTTATTGGAAATTGCAATCAATTTATAAGTTTTAAGAAAATTAACATCTAATAGTTTGTATTTACAATGATGTGCATGTATGCATTTTTATTAAAATTTGAATTTTCTTGTATTTTTCATAGAGCAGTAATATTTTCAAGTTATGTTCGTAGTTCCAAACTGATTTGAGATCTTGTCTTTTCCAATTCGTCTCTGATTCAAGTTATAATAACAATAATTCATAAAAGAACGTTGAGAACCTGCCACACATTAATTTAAATTTGTACAAGAGGGTCAGATGTAAAAGAAGAAAACAATGGACCAAGACAGTTATTAATGATATATTAGGATCCCAACATCATATGAATTCCATCAGAAAATCCAGCAATCCTTGTAAGTTAAAGTACAGATCTAGTCAAGTTACATTTACAAGGATGCTTTCCACTTGAGTTGGGAACAAAAGAAGTATTTCAGAGATTCAGATAGTCAAACAATAACATAAAAGGTAGAAAAAAACTCATGACTAGACTGGTACGATGACAAGGATCGCATGAAAAGATAACCAAGATGATCAATTGAACACCTAACAGAAAAAAGTGGATGAAATCAACAAGATAGATTAAGAGACATACCTTTTTGAGCCACGATCCCAAAATACTGAACCAAAGATGAATGCACAAATTGTTGTAAAGAAAATTCTAACCACATTGTAATGGGGATTCCGCCAATATGACACATTCTGCTTCCAATAACATGCATGGAACTGAGTAAAAATACTTTGTGCAAACTGGGTTGGAAAACTCAATGGCTTCAACCCAGGTGCTGGAATGCTCAACTCTTGAATCAAAGCCTCTGTTCTCCTACAACATGACATTAGAGTTAAATAGCTGAACATTTTCTGACTACAAAACTCTTGATCTAATTTTTAAACTGTTCCTATCTCCTTTGCCGAGTCACATAAGAAAACAATCGTCGATAAAAACAGGCAGGGTTATGTTATAAAAGAACAATTCCTTACTTATAAAGATCTGAATCTTTGTATATTGTTGCAAAGTCCTGTCCAATACGCTGTTCAGCTGCTTGTGTACTGATTTCAAGCATCCACGTGGCTGGATTATAACCATCTTTGATGGCAGGCACTTCAGGAATTGCCTGCAACAATAAATGCTCTTATGAAAATGATAAAATAATTCATGTCTAGATTCCAGACCTGCCTTCATGGTAATAATTTAATATTGAAGTTGTATTCACAAGAAAAAAACAACTTGAGCAAAGAGTTATAATGAAGTCCTCATACATTTACTAACACTTGCAAATGAATAATATGTTTATTTATCATTGAAACACAACCTTGAAAGATAAAAAAGATGCTTTCTAATAGCATCCCATTTCCAGTATCATAATCGTTTGTCTGACTTGAACTATTACGAACCTTCATAAAATAAATTCCCAATAATTAATACCTCAAAGTGTGTATTCTATTTTCCATTTTCTAATAGAATCCAAGACCAGGTCTTCTATGGAATCTTGGTTGAAAATTCCAGAGAGTTGTTAGCGATGTGCAGTTAAGTTTCAAATGTTTGTTATCCTCCCCATTCCAATATTTTGGATGTTTTGTATTCTAAATATTTGATCGCTGGCATGTTTCAGGTTCTTGACATTTTCACCTTGTGAGGAAACTAGGAATTTTTTTTTACAACAGTGGAAAGCAACAAAAATTGAACACTGATTACACATAAAGGATATTTCTGCTTAAATAAGAAATATTAATGATTCATGAGATTATAATTAAGGAAATATTATTTTGTGCAACCACCATAAAGTAATCTTGAAAATACCATTTTTTGTAATATATGGCTGAGGGTCTGGAAAGAAATATATTAAAAATATCAGGAAAATATCATATCCTATTGGCAAATATTGGCAAGAATAATCTTGGACCTGAAAAACTAGGAACATATCAGAAAAATCAGCAACCAAAACCTTGGAATGATTGAGAGATATTGGAGATATTTGCAGCACTGTATAAAAGGTCTTTATTTGCTTTGAGGAAAACAATTGTACTGCAATAACCTCCCATTACATCGTATATTTTGGCCATTTCCACTTGTTAGCATATAAAAAAGGCACGCAAAATGGGAAGACGATAAAAATAGGGAAAAGCTAAACTGAAAGTAGATCACCATTGGGTCAAATCTCACTAGCACGATTGGTTTCAACAGGCCTCATTCTGCATAGTGACTTGAGTTCGAACCCCACACCCATGTGCTAGTTTGGCCAACCAGGATGGATGATAGTATTTTGATGTAAGGATGTATGCTAAGGCATGGAGTGGAACATTAATATTATCCCACCTTTTGACCACATGCTTGTGAATATGATCATACAAGATGGCATCTTTTGGTTGAACAATATCTTTTATTTGGCCTACCATGTTATTCATTTGCTCATGCACATCCCCAATTAATGGTTGATCAGTATCAGCAAACTGAAACATGTTATAAATGGTCTTGGTAAATTGCAACACATACCCAACACTTGGCCAACATTGACAATAAAAAATGATGTCCTCAACCTCCTGAAAATGATGCTTATCAAATGAGGATGTGTCCCTATCTTTCAAAATCTTCCATGATTCACTTGATACCATACAAGCTAATGCCTCTCTTACCTTCAAAAGGCACTTGAAGGTGAGATAATAGCTAAAAAATCTAGTCTTTGCAATCTTCAATAGCTCCAATCTTGAGTGACTACGGAAAATGTGCTGGGCATTACTATGATTGGTAATAAATCTTATTATGTGCTTTCCTTTCTTGTACAATGAACCAATCCATCTATAATCATGGTCCTTCAGCTTGACAATGTCATGCATAAAAAGCTTCAATGTGCTTCAATGTGTGAACCAAACACCTAGACCAAAATATGTTGGGGTATACTATCCTCAATGATTACTTCTGCTGTCTTACAATTAGTAGCATTATTGATAATGAAGCTTTGGCCCAATAGATTCAACGGTTTTAATTAATGGTTTGCCAATATTGATGCCGATCTTGAACCAATCTAAGTAGTCATCATGGGATATGTTGCTGACTAAGTCATAATTAGTTGAACTTCAAGTGAGACGACAAAGTGTGAACAAGGAGACTTGTTCATTATCAATGTTCAAAAGTTCATCAGGCGTACTAGGCCCTTTTTATTTTTTTGTACCTATGTTTATACCCCCTTGGGGGAGTTGTAATAAAATGTGCTAGCATGATGAATTTGTTAAGGATTGGGTTTTCTAGGACTTAGACATCA